>GL381043.1:5927-16600 GCA_000143925.2 Caenorhabditis brenneri | reverse complement strand
GCATCGCTTCTGCGCACATTGCGTCTCCACGTGCCTTTGTCCACATCCTGCTCTCCGATCAGCTTTCCCTGGAAGAAGAAGGAAATTAGTTTGTTAGAAATGCAAACGCGCTCTATTGAGAAATTCATCAATAGAGCGAAATTTCATTTTTTTTTCTTTAGCGATCTCATTGTGATTGAGGGTAGCTATTTCTTTTGAGAAACTCAATAGAGCGTAATTTCTCAATAGAGCGCATATTCTCAACAGAGCACAATTGCTCAAATGAGCGCAATTTCTCAATGGAGCGCAACTTCTCAATAGGGCGCATTTGCATTTTCCTCTCGAAAATGCACTAAATTTCAAAAAAAAACTCACCTTGTAGGAAATTCCATTGTTCTGAAAACGGAACGGGTCAGACGATGCATTTGATGCTGAAAAATTCAAATTTTTGGAAAGAGAACTTTAAATTGGCGCCAAATTCAAAATTTTGAAAAATTCTTAATTTGAAAAAAAACTTCGAATTGCCGTCAAACTCAAGCATTTTTTTTGTAAATTGTAAAATTTTGAATTGGCGCCAAATTCAAGGAAAAATTCGAAATTAAAAAATTTGAACAGGCGGCAAATTGAATTTCTTTTTGAAAAAGTCAAATTTTTGAATTCCCACCAAATCCAATTTTTCTGGAAAAATCTAGATTTTGAATTTTTGTATTCCCGCCAAATCTCATCTCAAAAAACCTACACCATCGCGTCTTTTTCTGCTTGAAAGATTTGGAGAACGAGCGCCCCAACTGCGTCGTTTTTCGCATATTTTAGAGGGAAGGAATTTTTTCAGTGGAATTTTTGAGCAATCGATACACACACAAAATAACGAATCAGTCATAGACCCCGTGGCGAAAGGGAGCGGCAAAAAGAGTGGCAGAGAGAGAGAGAGAGTACAGATTACCGAGAGACGCAGAGATAACGAGTGTAAACTTTCGAAGGAGAAGTGTGCTGGATCATCATCATGACGGTGTGATCACAAGGGGAAAAATCAGGAGAGCATTGGGAGAGAAACTTTGAACTCTTTTGGGGGTGAAATGGCAATTGTGATAACCCGAACAAATATTTTTTTGGGGAAAAGGGAGAAAGGAGGAAAACTCGCTCCATTGGTCATGAGATTCTTTTTTTTTTTCGTTTCCATTTTTGCAGCTGGTTTCTTCTGGGGGCTTAATTCGATTAAGGAAAATAGAGAGAGGGAGATGAGAATATTTCGTTTTGAATCATAATTTTTTGTGAATATAAAAAATATTAATTTGGAAGCAAAAATTTGCCGAAAATTGTCGGAAAATAAGAAAAAAAAAAGGGAAATTTGGATTTTGAAATCGAAAAAAAAAGGTTTTTTTTCTAGGAAAATGAACTTTTAGATTGAATTAGCGGATTATTGAACTGAAAACGAGGGTTTTTCAGATTTAGTTAAATCCGATTTTCAGGCTTCAAACATGACTTTTCTATGTAGAAAAAACAGCGATTTTCGGCAGAAAGATAAGCAGAAAACTGGAAAATTTTTTTTCAAGAGAAAAAGGAATTCCCAGAATGAAAAATCGGAATTTCAAAATTTGAAAATTTTGATTTTTTTTGCTCAAAAAATTCGGGTTTTCAGGCTCAAAATATGGCTTCGTCAGGTTGAAAATGCTGGTTTTTTGAACAATTTTTTGAATGAAAACTGCGATATTTTCAGAATTTACAGACAAATAATTGTTAATTTTTATGAATATTTTTTGAAAAAATCTATTTTTTTCCTGATGTCAAGTCTTGAAAAGTTGCATTTTCGAGGAATTTCCGGTAACAAAATGTACGTTTTCAGGTTGGAAAAAGTATTTCTAGGTTTGAACTTCCGGGAATCTCAAATTCAGATTTTTCAATTTTTTAAAATCCCAAAATTGAGATTTTTCGGAATCGAAAACCTGAAAACTTGACTTCAAAATTTGATACTTTCTGCTGTAAAAACGTGATGACACACGCAAAAATAAAATAAGTTTTTGAAAGGCCAAAACGAGAACTCGTAAATTCAAATTTTCATTTTTCCGAAAGCTTCAAGTTGGAAACCGTGAGTTTCACGCTTAATAGGTAAATTTGAAGCTGAAAATCAGCCGAAAAACCTTCAAATCCCAGATTTTCATATCAAATCGTCTATGCTCTCCATCTTTTCAATTCAAACCCCTCCAAAAATAAGCTGCTCTAGAATCGGTCCCCTTATTGCAAATACGCCTGTGGCGCGCGTTCTCCAAATTGGTACTGAACCCGAAGCCTAATTTTGCAAGTGCACTTTTGGCGCGTGCCTGCTTCAGAATTTGTACCTCTTGCAAATGCACCTGTGGCGCGTGCCCTGTTCCACCGGTTCCTACTAGTCCTCTAGCTTCCTTAGCCTACCTTTCTTGGTTCTCTTCAACATGGCGAGCCGCGATTTCGGCGACGGCGGATTGGGTTTTGTGTTATTCCCGGCTGTGGCCGTCTCCACCGTAATATCCGATTTTTGGGCCATTTGTATTTGATTCGAGAGAGGGAGAGAACCTGCAGAATAGGAACAAGTTGTGTAAGATGTTACAGTAAAAATAGACGATAAAGAAGGTAGATACTCAACTGCCATATTTGGCTCTTCTGCTATGGATCATCTGCTATAGCCATAGCAGTTGAGACATCAAAAGTGGCTCAAATAACAGTTGACCACCCCAATAGCAGTTGAGAAATAGCAGTTGAGTGTCTACCGATAAAGAAGCCGAAAAAACCAAAAAAAAAGCGAAAAAAAAAACCAAGACTATAACAAAAGCTTCCCTCCTCCAGTGTTACGTATAAGGAGAGAGGGGGAGAGAACGAAAGTGAGACCGAAAAGAGACAAGGGATGTGTGTGAGTGTGATCAGCCCCCCATTTCAGGGGCACATGATCGACCGGTTTTTTGTTCATCTTTCTCTCTCTCTCTCTCTCTCTCTCTCTCTCTCTCTCTCTCTCTCTCTCTTTCTATATAAGAATATACAGACAAAAAAAAACGATATGAAAAAGTGCAGATATGTCATTTTTCAAGGTGACACCAAGTACTTGCAGATATATAGTACAGGTGTAGTCAGAAAAGTGGGCATCGACTAGAAATAAATCATGGACGACTCGCCAGGTGTCGTCTGATCTTCCGATGAATTTCCTGATGACAGGAAGATTTCGAAAATCGAGTGACTTTTAAATCGGAGGAACAAGTAGCCAAGCCAACACAACTGAGCTAACAAAGTCCGAGAACATCATGCGGAAGCACCCACAAAAACACGGGATTCCCTTGTTCGGGAACAGCAGAACAAAGGAGTCGATACAAGGGAAATTGGTCTGGCTGGGTGGTCTGGAACAGCCCAAAAAATGGTTAATTGACGACCAATTTTTTCGCTAAAGTCGTCAATTTTTTCGTGCTAGATCTCGGGAAGCTAGATGGTCTATAAAAGCTTGAAAATAGCAGAATTTCGACCGATTTTCCAGTAGAAAAGAGATTCTAGATAGATCTGGAAATCTAAGAGGTCTAAAACAGCTTGAAACTGGCTGAATAATGAACAAATTTATGAAAAACATCGACCGAAAATCTTCGAAACCCCTGATTTTGCTATTATTGTCTGATCATTCTGAAGTCGGCTCAAAATTGCAGTTTCATGAAGAAACTGTAAAATTGATAGAGAAAGCTGTCGATTTTTCAGTGAAGCTAGGTACTTCAGGGTCCGAAAAGAAAAAACCAAAAAAAAATCACAACGATCCAGTTTTTTTTTTTTCAGGAAGTGAGACGTAACTTGCGCAAAATTGAGTGGAAAATTCGACTTTCCCGGTCAAAAAATATCAGAAGTTCGTTTCAAGTACCTCGGAATCAGAAAAAATATCTGGAAAATCTAAGCAAATTTCTACAACCTTTTTATGCAAAAACCTCAAGAAAAAGTTCGGAACACTGTCAAATTGATAACATTTCCAGACTTTTTTCTACGAAAGTCGCATTTTTCAAATCAAAAACTTTTAAAAACTCAGCAATAAGTCAGCGTCCAAAAGCGTCGAAAATCCCAGAAAAATCTGGCGAAATCTTGTGATTTCCGATTTAAAAAACGTCTTAGAAAACCCTGACAAACTATGAGAACCTTCTAGAAAATCGACTAATTTTTCTGGATCACCAATCCAAAATCTTTCTTTTATACTCTTCAAAACATGTCTAACCTCCTGAAATAGCCTCTAGACACCCTAGACATCCCTCCCATTCGACACCTATCTTCCAAGGGTTCACGTGAAATCCAATCCCATTATCTCAAGTTCTTAAACTTTGATAACAAAAGACAATTTTCAGATGTCACACAATGACACATAACCTTGAGACCCTTTCAAAAAAGTGTTCTCCGGTTCTACTACTACATTTTTGCGGTCAGGAGACCTTCTACTCTTACACACACATATCGAGAAGAAGAAGAAGAAGAAGAAGAAGAACATCAGCTGATCGAGAGAAAAAGATAAATGAGTGTGAGTGAGTGTGATGTATTTAGTTTTACGAAAATCATTGGGGGGACGGCGAGAGATGATGAAATGAATGTAATAAATGGGGATAGAAACTACTGGAAATAGTAGCAATAGCTGACTGAATGAATGAAATGTTTTGATTGACTTTCGGGTATTAGTCATTGTTGGAAAGTGAGTCATCAGATAGAATGTATTTATGTCGCAGTGAACGCAGAGGGGGGCAGTGGCCTGTCATTTCGACAATAATGGCAGAAGAGCAGGATTGGAAAAATAGTCATTGAGAAAGTTGTAGCAGAAGAGTAAGGTTGCAGAACTGTCAATCAAGAGAGTAATAGCAATAGAGCAAAGCTGCAAAACGGTCATTCAGACAATAATAACAATAGAGCGGAATCGCAGAACTGTCATTCAAACAGTGATAGCAGAAGAGCCAAAACAGCCAAATAGGCAGTGACTGCGATAGAGCAATTTTGCAGAAACAGTCATTGGGACAGTAATAGCAAAAGAGTCGGATCGCTGAACTTTTGACTGTAATAGCAAAAGAGCAAGATTGCAAACTATCTATTGGAAAGTAATAGCAGGAGATCGCAGGACTTTCGGCAGTAACTGCAATGGAGCGAGATTGCGAGAAAGTCATTCAGACAGTAATAGAAATAGAGCAAGATTGCAGAAACAGCCATTCAGACTGTAACAACGGTAGAGCGACATTGCCGAACTGCCTACTGGGCAGTAGCAGCTATAGAGCAAAGTTGTGAAAAAAGTCATTCTGGCAGTAACAACATTAGAGCGAAATTGCAAAACCATCATTCCGACGGTATTAGCAGAAGAGCGAGGTTGCAAAAAAGTCATTGAGACAGTAATAGCGATATAGCGAGATTACAGAACTGCCCAAAGGACCATTGCAAAATTAGTCATTCCGACAGCAATAGCAGAAGAGCAAGATTGCAAAGCCGCTTGAGGGACAGTAGAGCAAAATTGCAGGTTTATCACAATTCCAGAACGTCTGACAACAACACCAATAGAGCGAAATTGCAAAACTACCCTAAAACCTTGTAGACAAAATCTCCAAAACGAGGGAAAGGTGTGCTCAGCTTTGCCTTGCTCACCACAAACACACACAACTAGTCGTCTCACTCCGCGCGGAAACCCGAACACTCCTCCCACCAAATAATACACGCAATGTGTGCTCGACTACTAGATTTACAGGACACTCTCGGGCGCCCCAGTCGTCAAATAGTGACGTAGAGGAGGGGAAGCAGCAGCATCTGCCAATGTCCTTTTACCCTTTTCTCTCTGATCTTGATGATTTTTAATAGAGGATCCTTACGTAATGCGACAGATACGATATGGCCGATAACGAAATTAATGCGTCATCCTCTCTCCCGATCGATCGATCGTGTGTGGAAAGAAGACGATGTGAGGATTGGAGGAGAAAAAGCGAATTGGTTGGTCGCCAGCCACACCGCCAGAAAAAAAAATGAATTGGAAGGAAGATGATGTTATATATAAAGAGGAAAAGGAGAAATCTTGTTTCCCTCTCATTTTACATATGGGTTAGCAAGAAGAAGCGGTGTGGGAATGGGAGAATGAAATAGCCGTGAAAAGAAGCGAAATCTTCGGCTTGTTTTATATCACGTATTGACCAAGCTTTGATTTGATTTTGAGACTAATTTTGATCGATTTGGGGTCAAAACTTGGAGGTATGATCTGGGGTTTTATGAGATTTTCATGGATTTTTCATGGGATTCTGGAAGGTTCTGGAGGAGCTTTCACGTATCGTCGACTCGAAATTGTAGAAAAGTCGATTTGAAGGCGTATGGAAAGATACAGAAGGCCATGGGCTGCCACGTGGCAAAACTTGAGCGGTACGGTTTGAAGGCGCACAAGACATTTTGTAAAATGGTGTCGAAGCGAAAAATGGTCTCGAAACGAACACCGTCCAACCAGCCGAGCGGCAATTCGAAAATACAATTTCGACGGAACTTCTACGTGGCTTTTCATCCCAGATTTCCAGAAATTTGGTGGTACGGTTTGAAGGCGCATACGATATTTCGTACGGAGGTATCCAGACGAATATCATTCAACCAGCCGAGCGGCAGTTCAAAAATCGTGATTCCAGTTGAGCTTCCGCCACGTGCTTTTTGGGGCTTTTCAGCTCAAGTTTCGAGAAAAGCCAGTTTGAAGGCGCATGCCGAATTTTTTTTTACGTGGGTCTCGAAACGAAAACCGTTAAACTAGCAAACGGCAGTTTAAAAAACTGGCTATTCGGCTCAAACTTTCAGAAAAGCCAATTTAAAGGCGCATGCCGAATATTTTAACGAGGTTCTCGACGCGAATATCGCTTCAACTGTTTATCTAGCCGAGCGGCAGTTCAAAAAAAGGCGATTCCGCCACGTGGACTTTTGGCTATTTAGTAAAGGCTTCCAGAAATCGGGCGGTATGGGTCAAAGGCGCATACGACATTTAGTCAAACGGTCCCAAAACGAACAAAGCTCAACTAGCTGAGCGGCAGTTCAAAAATTCAATTTTGTAAGAACTTCCACGTGGCTTCTAACAAAAGCCTAACAAGGGTTTTTAACAAGGTCTGCCAGGGCTTTTTTTGCCCAATTTTTCAGAAAAGCTAGCTTAAAGGCGCATACAACATTCAGCAAGACGGTCTTGACACGATTTCAAGTTGCCATGTGGCAAATGAAACATGCTGAGCTCTCATGGACCTGACCGTGGACTTTTAATCCAACGGACCAATTTAAAGGCGCACGTGGCAATATGCTCACAAGACTCTCCAATTCTCAAATTTCTCTCTCTTTCATCAAAATATTTTCCGTCAACCATCTCTCGACGACATAAACAAATCGAGAGCCCCAACAGAAAGAAAGATAAACTAATCGGAAATCGTAATAAGCACTCTCTGTCTCGAAAGACTTTCTTAAGCTGTCACAGAGAGGGTATTTATTTACACTATTACTCTCTCTTTCTGTCCAAAGATAGACAGAGACGTTTCTTGCGAAGAAAGCGATTAAGGAGAAACAGGTAGTAGTTCGTCAAGAAGAAGAAGATGAAGCCGACTGAACGAATAACGTTCTTCTACTACTACTACTAATCGACAGGAATCTCTCAATTGATGATGAAGATGAAGAAGATGATCATCAAATTACTATTAATGTGTCTTTTCGCTATCGTCCGTCATTTGGGGATGATAAATAAAAATGTACGTCTTCTATGAAAATCAGGTTCTTTTTTTTCGAAAAAATGATTTCGGAAAAAAAACGAGGCGGAAATCGACCGAAAGATGAAGTATTTTTCAAGAAGAAGACAACAAAAATAAAAACAAAAAAATCGAGAATCGTCAAGACGAAGGTGACAACGCCCTGCTAACCAGAAAACAGAAAACAAAGATGAATAGTTAGTGTTCTACTTTGAAAAATCGATAAATGCAAGCCATGCCTATATGAGTCTAGAAGAGCCTAGACGAGCCAGGTTAGGCCAGTGCAGGTAAGTGCAGGCCAGGTTAGACCAGAGCAGGCAAGGTTAGGCCAGTGCAGGCCAGATTAGGTCAGTGCAAGCCAGGCTAGGCCAAAGCAAGCCAGGTTAAGCCAGTGCAGACCAGTTTAGACCAGTGCAGGCCAGGTTAGGCCAGTGCAGGCCAGGTTAGGCCGGTGCAGGCCAGGTTAGGCCGGTGCAGGCCAGGTTAGGCCAGTGCAGACCAGGTTAGGCAAGTACAGGCCAGATTAGGCCAGGTTAGGCCAGGTCAGGTTAGACCAGTGCAGGCCAGAGAACTGGGAGACGGGAAATCGCCAAAAATAAGTCAAAATCGACCGAAAACTAGTCAAAATCGTCATAAAAATGTATTTTTTGAGAGAAAATCGTCAAAAATTAGTCAAAAACGTCCGAAATCAAGCTAAAATCGTCAAGAAAAGTGACTTTTTCAGCAAAAATCGACCGGAAACAAGCCAATATAACATCAAATTTTATACATGTATATGGTTGCATATAATGTATATTCTGAGTCACCACCACCATCCTCATCATCATCATAATAAACAAACACCCAATCATCATCTGAGGGTTTTAGGTTTCAAAATGGGGGTGGAGTCTCTCTCTCTGTCTCGAAAGAGAGAATTTTGTGGAGGACAACGAAGAATCGATTCATGAGAGTAATTGAAGCGGAACGACCGAGGGGGGCAAGCGAACACTGCTTCTTTTCTGTGGTGAATGTTGACTGGAGAGGATGAATGGGAGGGAATGGGAATGGGAGATAATTACCCACTACACAACCGCAATAGGATGTGTGGTGGAAACTATGTTAGGTTCAGAATGGAATCGCTAATTAGTTGGTTGGCAGGAGGACGGGAAGGAAGGAACTGGTAGAATGGAATTCAGAATTCAAAAGAGAAACTTTTCTGAGGAAAAGAAAGGACATTTGGGGCGGAAACTCGAGATTTAGGAGCTTCGGAGACAGGAAATTATGAGGAAATGTGCAAAAATAGGTCAGAATCGTCAATTGAAGAAAAAATCGAGAGAAAAAAACCAAAATCGTCGAAATCGAGGCTTTTGGGCATCGGATTTGGTATCTGATGGCGTTATGACATGAGAAACAACTTCAAAAGCTGGAAGTCACATTGTAAAAGCCCATGTAGGCGAAAACTAGCACCATAGGGTAGTCGAAGACGGAAATGTCGATTTTTCGATACAAAATCGACTAAAAACCAGCCGATTGTGTCGTAAAAGTAAATTTTCGAGAAAAAAATTGACAAAAATATACTGAATTCGTGAAAATCGTGACGTCTCAGGGATAAAAGCAATAGCTGTCTGTAACTTGACGTAGTCTGTTGCAGTGTTTGCAGACTCGACATCATAACTAACGACAATTCGATTTTCAGCGATAAATGACCTTGCTGGTTTTAAGAAAATTTTTCGAAATAAATCGATCATTTTCATGCAAAATAAAGAATTTTAAGCCAAAACTGACGGGAATCGAGTCAAATTCGTCGAAATTGGGTCACGGTAGGGTGAAATCGGCATTAGTCTGTATTTTGACGTCCTCTGTTAGAATTATTGCAGACTCTGCACCAAGTCTTACGAAAATTCGTTTTCTTGACGAAGAAACGACAAGATTTGGTGATTTTTGTACGATTTTACGAGAAAAATCGCTTATTTTTATGAAAAAAGAAGATTTGTGAGCCAAAATACGCTCAGCTGACTGAAAATGCGCTAAATTCTGGTTTCTGACCAGGAAAAAGCCATTCAAAAGCCGAATTTTTCACATTTTCGTGCGAAAATGTTTTTCTGGTCGCATTTTTTCCAAAACACAAAATTCTTGCAGTAGAAACAAGACAAACACGACTATAAATTATGCGAAAATGGCCGACACAAATTGATTAAAATAAATTAAAACCGAAAACCCGCTTAGTCAGAGACAGAGACGTCCTTGAAAAGACACACTAACCAACAGATGGGCCAGAAGGGCACCCCAAAGAAAAAAAAATCAGCGAATGCCGGGCGATCGGTAGATCAAAGAAGAAAAAACCTCTAGAAAACCACTTGGAATGGTGGTTGGAAAAAGAGACAAATATCGACTAAGGGAGGGACCTCCCCCCTCTAATGTCCCTATGTGTCTGCGTCTCTCTCCCTCTCTCACTCAAGGCGGCAATACTTTTTCCCTTACGGAAAGAAAACATCCGCGCGCATCTTGTGCGCGCGCGCCTCCCGAGGAAGAGGTATAAACACTTTTCTATACAGTCATCACTGGTGGTCAGACCAGTTTTTTTGTTTCTAGAGAGATCCTTTGGAAGAGAGAGAGAGAGAGAGAGAGAGAGAGAGAGAGAGATGGAGAGACGACAGACGTTTCTTCCAGGAAAAATCTCCAAAAACGGGCAGCTTAGTGAGGCGGCATCATGCTCTTAGGCCACATCTAAGCTGCTTTTTGGTAAGAAAAACAGCGCCACGTGGAGGTGATCTAGTGCTATTTTGGCTCTTGTGCTATAGATCTAGTGCTATTTTGGCTCTTGTGCTATTGTGGCTCTTGTGCTATGGATCAAATGCTATTTTTCCACATCTCAACTGCTCTGGTATTGCTCATGAAAAATAGTGCTCCGCGACATTTCGAAACCCGACATCTCGAAACCATTGAAAATTAGGCTCGAAATTTTCAAATTATTTGACTTCATTTTAATCGCTTTTCCGGAAAATTAAA
>GL381041.1:3742-14201 GCA_000143925.2 Caenorhabditis brenneri | reverse complement strand
TACACAATGGAACTGGCAAAGAGAGGGCTTCGGAAGTTTGTTCTTATTGGAAGAAATCCAAAGAAATTGGAAACAGTCAAAACTGAAATTGGTGAGTTTTTCTTTCTACTCTTGTTTGGTTTCTTTGAATAGTTCATCCATAAATTCATTCTCATATTTCAGAGGAGAAGTACTCGGACGCTCAAATCAAAACGTTTGTCTTCGACTTTGGTAGTGGAGACTTTTCGCGTCTTCGAGATTACATCAGCGACATCGATGTTGGATTTGTCGGTAAAAATTTGAAGAAAATATGAGGAAAACGAGGAAGAATGTAGGGCAGATTGGAGTAAAGATTACCTTCGAAGATCTTGAGAATGAATGGGAAGTGAATAAGGATACTTGAGTTATGATTTCGAAGAAAGAAAAGAAAAAGTTAAGTAGTTTGATCTAAACTGTTTCGTTGATTTTGTATACGTCTAGACATCTTGAACATCCAAATGTTGAGTAAACAAAATGGAAATTACCAAAAACGCTTTCAAGAACCGGTAATTCTGATTGAATTTAAGTGAGGAGAATCGAACAAACTAATCTGAATTCGAATGTGACAATCTTCTAACTAAAACCGGATAGTTAGGTAAACTAACTATACATTATTTCAGTGAATAGTGTTGGAACGGGTCGTGATAACTTGGAAAGATATGGAGATAATCCAGCTGAGGATACCCAAATCTTGAGAGTGAATGGATTGGGAGCCGCCGAGTTCTTGTCCTGTGTTCTTGCTCCAATGGAGAAATCTGGTGGAGGACAAGTTGTTGTGCTCTCTTCATCACAAGGAGTTCGCCCAATCCCAATGTTGGCAGCATATTGTGCTACTAAGGCTCTCATGACTTTCCTTTGTGAATCAATTGATCGTGAATACAGTACAATCAATGTTCAAACTTTGATTCCGGCTTTGGTCGCCACTAAAATGACCTATTACACGGTAAGCTGTATAGTTTCACCAAAAGAAAGCTGAATTATTTCATTTTAGGAAGGATCCACATTTGTTGTAACACCTGAAAACTTCTGTCACCAAGCTGTCGGTTCGATTGGTTTGACCAAAAAGACAGCAGGTTGCTTGAACCATGAACTTCAAATGCTCGGATTCCACTTCTTCCCGTGGACAATTCTCAAATACATTATCATGCCAATTTACATTCATCAGAGAAAGCGTGTCACCGAATTGCACAATGCAGAGCAACAAGTCGCGCTTCAAACTTTGAATGAGGAGCCAGTGGAGATGAAACAAAGAAGACTATCACCCGTGACTCAGCCACTGCCTAAATTATAGGATTTTTAAAAACTAACTACATTTCCCTCTGAAAATTTGCTTTACTATGATTTATAATCGCTAATAATTTTTTTAGAAACTTTTCTCTTTTATCTCAATATTTTTGTACTTTTTCCTCTTTTCCGATTCGGAAAAATAAAACAATTCGCGTTTCCATTTAAAAAGTTTTTTGCGGGAGCGATACGGTTGCAAGGACTGGCCTGCACATCTAACGCTTCGCTCGTCAGTTTGAATTTTAAATTTTCACCGCTTGCTTCAGCTTTTTGCTTTACCGAAATTTTGAGGGACAATGTTTCCCAATTGTTTGATGCGAAAAATATTAAATGATATTCCTGGTCAAGAAAATTCAATCATTTCAACATGAAAAGCAAAACTGAAATGAGATGCTTCAGCCTTGTTAATGTTATCGCATTTTTTCAATGTGTACGAAGTAACGGAGGATTGAATTTTAGAATCTATGGGTTTTTTTTTGAAAAATGCGCTCAAGTGAAAGCGTTTCAGGTTTTTTTTTATCACGTATTGTTCTTCTCATCTCGTTTTGAATTTTGTTTTCCATTCCGTTTCTCTCTTTCAACTGCTTGGTAATAATCGATCATCTCTTTTCACTTCCAGGCTCTTGGAGTTTTGAAGAACCATGTCGCCGCCACAACGGATTAATAAAGGACATAAAAATAAACAACAAAACCGGTCTTTACAAGCTCTCCCTCCACAACAAATGGTCCCATCGTTGCTTCCACCAACACCTAATCTCTCTCCACAACAAATGGTCCCATCGTTGCTTTCACCAACTCCTAATCTCCCTCCACAACAAATGGTCCCATCGTTGCTTCCACCAACCCCTAATTCCGTTCCAACTACTCCGATGCCACTTTACCCAACAGGAGCTGCTGCGATTATTCCTGCACCACCAACCTATGAACTGTTTCCAAATCGGATTTTTGTCGGTGGATTTCCATTATCAGTGAGTAAATGTTATTTTCAACAATCCTGAAAAGAAACATAACTTTTCAGACTACAGAATCTGATCTACGTGATCACTTCGAGAGATTTTTCCCAGTTAAAGATGTCAAAATTGTTAAATCACTTGACGGACAATCGAAAGGATATGGATTCATTACTTTCGAAACAGAAGATCAAGCAGAAGAAATTCGCCAATTCGATCCGAAGCAATTGGAGTTTCGTAATCGAAAACTGAATCTAGGACCAGCGATTCGTAAAATGAATTACGGTGCAATTCCTCCAGGTGACTAATATATTTCTTTTTTGAGTTTTATACCATTTTTTCCTAGGCTATGCCTTTGCCGCACCCAACCAGTTCTATCCCGCACCACCTGGACCATTCGGATATGCTGTACCCGCTTCACCTGGAGCAGGAGGTGGTTTCTCTTATCCACCCGCTTCACCTGGAGCAGGAGGTGGTTTCTCTTATCCACCCGCTTCACCTGGAGCAGGAGGAGGTTTCTCTTTTCCACCCGCTTCACCAATGTTCATCTATCCTTCATATTGAGATAAAAAGACACCCTTGTACGATTCAAATACTAGAATTATCCACACTGAACATTTCCTATACTCCTGCCCACTTTCCTTGAAATTGTTCCATCTTGTATGCTTCTAAAGCAACCATTCCCCCTTTCCCACCTGAAATATTCTTCCTAGCCTAGAACTATCCCTAGTATTCGTCTTTATTGTATGCCCCCATTGCTCAAAAAACAAAAATAATCACACACCCCGGTCCTCAAAATTGCCCAAATTACACCATAAAATGTACTACAATTTTCACCGAACAACCCAATATTTGTGTGATTTTAATAAATGTTTCAGCGGTGAAATATGACATGGGGTGAATGGGGTTATGGTTTTAATACTCCAGAACCCAAGATGAGAATGAAAGTGGAGTGAACTACAAATTCAAAGAATGGATGACATCGAATCGGATTCTGGAGTGCTGTTTGGTGAAACTTTTCATGAAACACAGTAGATTCTTGCTAATCCTGGATCCTTCTGTCCTCATTCATTTTCCTTTTACTCATCCTCAACATTTTTTACCGGAAACCACTGTGTCTCTTATCCTGTCCGCTATCATCAATTCCCCTTTTCACACACGTTTCTTACGTTTCTCCCCATTTCTCATTATCCATTCGGGTTGATCTTCTCTTTTCATAACACTTTGCCTCCTGATGATTGTGATTTCAAAGAGAATCAAGGCGATCCGACGATGGCCACCGATCGGTCGCCCCCCACGGCCGTTTTGTGACATTTTTTTGCTGCGAGAGTTTGTTTGGTTAGTAGACGTTGCTGTAGGTTTAACAGTTGTCACACTCTTCGATTCTGATGATTTTTCTGAAAAATTTGATATTCTAATGGATCTTCTAGGAACTGAAAAAATAAATAGTTCTTCAGAATAAACTAATCCTTTACTTTCAATTAGAGTATTTTCTAAAATTAAACTTTTAATTTTTCAGAAATGACTTTGTATATGTCCCGCCTTTTCATAGCTAATCTCATAACCCCGAAATCTTTTTTTTTTTCGAATTTCCCGCATTTGATAACCGAAGGTGTCAATTTGACAAAGCAATAATTTCTCAACTAATCACATAAAAATGATGAATCACCATCCGCAAAAGGGATATCCGATCACAAACAACCGCAAGTTTTTAGATCATCATCATTCTCTCTTTTTCCTTGGCGGACCCCTCATCGCCTTTTTTTGTTCTCCGTTCCACTTGTCTGCGTCTCTTCATCTCTCACACTATTCTCTCATCATTTCTTTATTCGTTCAATTCGATCTGATAAATTGATAACCACACCCCATGAATGAATGAATGACAGACACTGTTTGTATGTTTAAATTCCACATTCAATGTTCTTTTCGTTTCGGTTATTCCGTCACTCGACCCGAACACGAACACTTCATTTCCACAAAAAAAGAAATGATGATGTCGTCACAATATTGGGATGATGATGAAGAAAGAAAAAAGTGAGAGAGAAAAAGAAATGATTTGAGAGAAAGTGTTTAGGAATTGGAGAAACAAAGAATGTCATTTGACACTTCCGTGAAGAAAAATAGTTTTACTTGACCGTCAATTGAGATATCAAAGGGGAGTAGGAGGAATGTGGTTTTGTTGAAACTTTGATTGAAGTTTCGGCCCGAGTTTAAGAGGAAGAGTGTTCAGAGAGAACATACAATAGGAGGAGATTCCAATGAGATTTATTTTTTTTTCTGAGATTCCAATGAGCTTTCTCAATGTATTTTCGGAAAAGATTATAATAGTCAATAAGGGAAAGGGATACTGTACTGCGTCAGATTGAAACAACTTGTTGTTGGTATTGAAGCTACAACCCCTGATAAAAATATACACTTTTAGAAGAAGATGTTCTATTTTACAAAATTCTTGACTTTCTAGAAGTTTTGATTGTTTCAATTCAACTTCGAATACTTGAGACTGCACATGTACAATACAGACCAAATTGAAAAAGAAATTCAAAAAGTACGATCCCTTACTTTATGCCTTCGTTTTTAGGGACATGTTTGATTGTAATTTCCAAAAAATATTTAAGGGAATAATCGTATTTTCAGAAGATTTTTGTTCCAAACGTTCCAACATTCAGGTCTTATAAACTATTCTATAGATTAAGACTCTCGACTTTTGGTCCTAGATTTCCAACTTTTTAGTAGCCAACTCAACGTCAAATCCTACTTCAGAAGACTTAACAACTCCTATACCATTACTCTCTCATTGCTTCCTCTTCCCATTCTCTCCTCCCTCTTCGCCCTGCTTCTTTCCAATTTGCTCCCCAAGTCGTTGGTCAGAAATGCACACTCAATGGCCATTTGTGACTCACTGACCACTCTCCGATTGTCTGCGTCTCCATGTTCTCCACACTCTCTCGTCCCGTCTCTCCGCAATTAGAATATTGAATGTCGTTCCGTCCCTCGCAGTTTCTCCCATGTTTGGCCATGTTTATGTTTCTATTCCAATTTTATCATCTGCGTCTCGACAACTCTCGTCACTTTTTTCTCACTGATTATCGATTGATTGTCATTTCCGGTGGGGCATGTATTCGTCTCCGATTGTCTTAACTATTTCTTCCCTTTTTTCTTCGCCGCCTGTATTAGTGTTTATCAAAGGAGAGGAACAAGTGGTTGAAGGCGTTGAGAAGTTGTTGCCGAATCCCCTTTTGCGCCGAGTTTCTGAACTTCCCATGACTCATTTTTTATAATTCTTGAACACTGTCTTGTTTTTTTGTTGTTTTGAAGAATGTAATGACAAACTTTGTTTTCACTGAATGAAGAACTTTTGTTCTATGTTTTATGTACTATCTCACAGCATTACCCACCCATCCTCTGACAATTCGAAAGTCTTGGTTTCTGGTGCACATCGAACTTCTGAATACCCAATGTTCCGTTTTCTGCTGTTCAAATTGAGACGAAGATATTTAAGGGGAAAATGGGATTTCTCGAGTTCCGTTTTGCTTCTATGGAAATGTGTGTTCTCTCTTTTACAAAGCTTCGTTGAATGGTTTTTTTTATCAACGTGTTCTGAATTTGTTATATCAGTGAATCAAAATCTCTGCTTTCCCTCATTTCCCCGAGCCTCAATTGTTCTAGAACGTCCTTAACACCGAAGCCTCTTGTTCTCGAAAATGGTAAAACTCGATGTTCATGAAATCCTTCTAATAGGAAGATGGCTAAGGTTATGCAATACTTCTGATTCTCAAGTTCCAAAGTTTTGTATCCGAAAATTATCAGAATAGATGAAACTGTCCTACTGAGTTTTCAAGAAGATCCCATTCCATTCCTATAAAATTCAGGATTACCATCTCTAAACATATTATATTCCTTCCACATTCGTTTCCCACTAATCATTCTCTCATGTAATCTTGTGTCGACTCGGACACTAAAAAAAGAAAAGAAAAAGAAAACTAATACCCATAAATCATGCGTTTTCTTTTCCACTCTACCCCACCATCATCTCTTTTCTCACTTTCTAGATTTTCCCATAGTTGTCACCTCTTGTTCCATCTAATCCTCTTGCTTTTTTGAAAAGCTTTTTTTGAGAGGCACTTCAAAACTGACACCTCTTATATTTGGTAGAAGGCCATCCACCACCACACCTTCATTTGTTATTTACTTCCTACCTACTGTTTTGAGTGGGTTTGGAGGAGAGAAAAGGGATAGATATAAGAGTTTTAAATTAAATCTCTGAATTTTTGGAATATTTTATCTCAATTTTTCTTTTATCAGCAATAATTATCCCTAGTTTTTGTGATACCCTCACATTCCTCAGTCTCATTCTTTCATATTTCTGTCTTCCTGGTTACTCAACCACCGTGTCATTCTTGTTTCTCTTTCATGACCCATTTCCCATCGGGGTGTTCCTATTATTATCAAAAAACTCATATCGATTCCTATTTTTTATTACCAATATAAAGGAATATAGGTGAGCAAATACCCTCGTGACAATGTTTCGGAACACATATCATTGTTGTGTGATATCAGTGATAATCATTCCTCCTCCCTCTTCCGTTTCGATTTATTGAGGATGATTGCGGGAACGAACACAATCCGGGTGTAAACATGAAAGTGAATGAAGAGAAAGAAGAAGAAGGAGGGAAAGAAGATGAATACATTAATGAATTGAAACGGACTGCTCTTCAGAAAATAGGAAAAGGAGGAGCACATGAACAAAAGGGCGAATGAAAAGGGTGAAAAGAAGAGGAGGAGGACCACTGTCTTTCCGGATGAACACTTTCAATTTGTTCATAGAATGAGTATCTAGGGAAGAGCAAGTAGTCACGAATTCTGATTTTAATTGTATACTTTTCAAGTTTCTGAACTTTCAAAGTTATTTTTTTGAAGTTAGGTGTTTCTAGGGAATGTCTGACAGAAAATGAAATGCACTTGATCATCATAACTTCTTAAGAATCATACCTGCCTACTAGAATCTTTTGAACCAAAAGCTCCAATCTGTTAGAAGCTTCTCAACCGCCTCAATCCTCTTCTCTCATTCCTTGTTTCTAAGAATTCTGTTTCCAACCATTTTCATATGTATGTCGTTCTTTACTCTTCCATTTCATTCCATCCATCCTCTCCGGTCAGTTATGTTTGCATTTCATCCTATTCCTTCTGTTTTCCCTTGAGACATTCTGAATCTTTTCGCCCCGTTTTCGTCGCCTTTTCACGTCAAAAGTGAAGAAATGTGTACTAAATCCATCCGTCCGTCGTCCCATCTAATTTTCTCTGCTATGTCCCATAAATTGGTAATTTGAAATTCCCGCCAAATCAGAAAATGTCCCAGTATGATGTTTGGTAGTAGTTGTATTCAGAAGAGCAAGAAGGGAGGAGATGAAAAAGCGGCATGATGTTTATGTGTGTTGTTCGGATTATTTGATTACTCTTTTCGGAAGGGTCTCCCTTTCTTCCGTTTTCTCAGAACTACCGGATGGCTTCTGTACGCGGCAGATCATGAGAACTGCGGTAAAAAGGACCTCTTTTTGTTTTTTCAACTTTCTTGAAACCCAAAAAATCCAATCTCGTAGGTTCTAAATCTTCCAAATCCCTATCAACTTAGAGCCATCAAGAAACCCCTGTTGATAAACCAAAACTCAGCAATTGAGATGTGGTGCTTGATAAATTGATAGACTTTGTGTATTCCCTGAGTGTAACATTACCTCGGGAGCATCAACTGAATCATGATGACCTTTCCATCTATTCCCTTTCTCTTCGGTCAGTAAATGTCATCCTTCCTTCGGATCGTCTATATCGTGTCCATGGGGTCGGTTTGTCAAAAAGACAGATGTCCCTTCAATCCCTCTTCCTTTTTCTTTTTTTCTCTTCACTCAGTCATTTTCTTTTTTCTGGTGATGACCCCGAGGTGCAAATGTCTGTCCGTGCGGGGACCCTTTTGGAAGGACACACTCCCAGAGAAAGATAGAAGAAGGAGACATCTGTTCATTTTCAAATTGACCTCACTTCATTCTCTTTGCTTCGTCAATTGCACTTTTTGCACAACTAACTTGTCGACTTGAATCGAGAAAAATCGGTGTGAAGAGGCAAAAAAAAAGAGATGCGTTTCGTGTTGAAACCACCACTTTTTGTCTCTTCTTTTTCACTCGTATTCACCCACTCACCATCATTCAATGACGCCTGTTGCAGGGGCAAATGAGTTTCCTTGGTCCGAGAACTCACTCTTCGATTTCGTCATTTCGCTTTTGTAAGGGACAACTTTTCAGAAGAAATGACTGAGGTTTTTTGAAAATTTGAATCTAAAATGTATGGCAATCATCTGTTATGAAATCTCACTGAGCACATTCTTATACAGAATAGTTTTCGTTGTGGATGTCTTTTTTGAGGATCAGAATCCATATAAAAAATGTTTTGTGAAATGCTCCAAAATTATTTTTGAAAAAAGTTTCTAACTGCTTTTTTCTATTTTACTATTCAGAATTGCCTTCAATTATAATTACAGAAACTAGAAGTCACAAACATTCCAGCACTAGGATTACTGTAGTTCCAAAGAAACTTTTTGTTTTCTTTTCCAGCCCTTTCCAATCATTGTTCGATGTTTCACAATAACAGAAAGTTTCCAAAACTTAGCTGTGTTCTGCAAATTATGTTCCAATGATGTATTTTCCCCGGGACAAAAATCTGAAATACCACCTGAGAAGACCGCCTGACCTGTACACCACCACTCTTCCTCCACAATACTCGCCAATTTCCGGTGATGACCCCCCGCACTCTTCCCTATTCATCTGTTTCTTTTTCTGCAAAACCGGTCGAGGTGCCCCTTCATTCTGTTTTGTCCTTCAGGATTTTCCATTACTTTTAAAATTTGACTCTCAATTTCCTCCGGGTTGGTAAAGTGACACGATGACAATGATACCTTTTGAGTGTGGGCGGATAAGTGTATGTGTGGTTGTATGGGATGGTTTGACCTACACGTCTAATTAGCTGTGTCGCTCAATTCGATCAGTTCGTTTCCCAACAGTGGATTTCCCGTTGAATGAAGATGTTGTCACGTATTCCCAACAAATTCTCATTTTTGATCTTCAAAAGTCATCGAGACACTCGAAAGTATCTCGAAGAGTATTAACGTTATTCTAGAAAATTAACTGAAGCCTAACTCATATCCTGATGCTTTTCTGTAACTCCACTGCTCAAAGTTCATGGAGCTCAGAATCGATGGCCATTCCCATTAGATTGATTTCAAACTGTGAAAACAACTGCAATTAAGAGATATTTAGAGACATCTCGTGTTGTAACAGCTGTAGCACTAAAAACTTGACTTCCACATAATCCTTTTCGAAACGAAAACTGTTCTGCTACACTGTGAATCCGATCAGAACATTCGAAACATTTAAACCATACCAAACTCTACTCTTTTTTCTTTCATCTTTTTTCGTCCTTCTCCTCCGTTTTTCCCCGCCTGTCACCTTTTACATTACCCTATCCATCCGTTTTCGTTCATTCTTTTTTCCATTCATCGATTCAGTCGAATCAATTTCAATTTGATTCTATTCCACTCTTACTTTTTTGTCTCTCTTCCCAAATAAACAAACTTTATCGCCCGGGACCGGGTCTCTTCATTTTCCTTTCTTGCTGAAAATTTCGTTTTGTTGTAGTGACTGGAAATATTGTTTTTCATACTTTTTTGAAAGAATCGAGAAAATTACAATGAATGAAAATGTATGAAATCATATGGTATTACTAGTTACGCCACTTCCGATCTAATTATCTGATGATTTGAAACTTGTTTTGATTTGGAAGAGACAGAAGATGTCTCGAGATTATCCAAAAAAGAAGATTTTCCAAGTTTTTTTTTCGAAATTATTCAGCAGAAGTTGGAAAACTCTCTTTTACCGTATCAGAACATCAAGGCGCATTCTTGTTTTTAATACATTGGTTTTGAAACGGAGCATGCTTTTCGTTTCCTTTTTTTTTCGACTGAATTTCGGAATTTTTTCTCGCAATCGCTATAACTATACACTTGATTTAGTGACGCTACAATAGAAAGTAAAAACTGCTTTGAAAATATCATTGAGTAGATTAAATACCATTCTTAACGACCACCAAGTGTTTATCACCCATAAAAAGTGTGAACGGAGGGATCATAAAAATACAAATCATCGGTTGTTCAATTCTTTTTCGTC
>GL381039.1:0-10933 GCA_000143925.2 Caenorhabditis brenneri | reverse complement strand
AGAAAAATAAATCCTAATTATTTTTTAATAAAAACTTTTCCAGTACCACGTTTTCGATGTTTCAACTAGTTGTCCATCTTGGGACCAGTGGTCCCAAGATAATCCTCTCAAAATCAGTGATTTTTTTGGGACCAGTGTTCCATGACTGGTCCCATCCCATGGGACCACTGATTTCGCCATGGGACCAGTGTCCCCGTTTTGGGACCACTGGTCCCAACATGGGACCAGTAAAAAAGCTAGGGACCACTAAAACCGTAAAGAGCCGAAATTTACTGTTCCAACATCTTTATTTGGCCTCATGCTTGGTTCAATTATCTGATTGTGTCAATTTTTTGGTCGGTTTCGAATTTTTTTTGTATCGGAAAATGTTTTCCGATTTCTTCAGTTCACAAACTTGATATACGTGTTGAATTATTAACATTTTCTCAACTATTCTTTCTTGCTCATGAGCATTTTGAATTTTTGGCTCTTTCCGGTTTTAGCGGTCCAATGGGCAAATCAATGGTCCCATGGAGGAAACACTGGTCCCAAGTCGGAAATAATGGTCCCAAGAGAGGAAAGCAAGGTCCCATATGGTACCAGCTGGTCCCCAGAGGTCCCATCAATAAAATCACGGTTCCATAGTGGGACCGGTGGTCCAATGTTAGGACCAGTGGTCCCATAATCTGTAGCGTAAAAGAAGGAAAACATTTTTGGGACTCCGTTTCTGGGACCTTCGCTTTCAAATATTTGATATTTTGCAAATAAGAAGAGTTGCATGAAAATATTTACACTCGTTTCAAATATATCTCATTATCAATGTTTTCCCTTTTTTGAACTTTAGGGACTGGTGACCTAGGATAATTCAGTTGAGTAAAGGTTTTCGAGTAGGACAAGGTTTCTGACCTTGTGCTCAAAATCTTGTCACCTCGGCCATGTGTTTCCTAAGCCTGGTTCAATAGTCGTGTTGTAACGCTTTCAAATAATGAATTAATTGGGCCAACATTTAGAAAACACAACAAAAGACACGACACAATTTTTTCCAAGAATCATACAACATTTAACATTCACTTTTCACTTTAAATTTACAAGCGTAAGAACATGGTACCTGTCTCTTCCAAAGGCTTAGGTTTTATGTGCCCAAACGGATGAGAGCCCAAAGAGACGACAAATTTCTTATGTCTTTTGTAAAATACTGCCCTCAAAAAAGTAAGTGAAGATGGGACCAGAGGTCCCATAGTGGGACTCTTACTCTATTTATGGGACCAGTCGTGTTGGGACCAGTCTTCATGGGACCCGCCATTTTGTTATGGGACCATTGTGCTTGTTTGGGACCAGCTGGTCCTATGGGACCATTGATTCGCCCATTGGACCACTAAAACCGGAAAGAGCCGAATTTTCTTGATGAATGTAACATGAGATCCTGGCAATAATTGACTTCCGTGGAAAATTTGATAACAGAAACAGAAAAAAATGTTGGTTGTTTTTCCAAAAAAAAAATTTTCTTCTCAATATTACTGCTTCACAAAAATTTCATCCCTATTCAAAGATTGGGTTCTTTAATACTAACGGCATCTCTCTTTCGAAAGCTCGCAGAAAAAAGCAGTATGAAAATTAATGATACTTGTCATCACATTTCTTCATTCTGTTTTAGGAAACTAATACAACTGGACACACAGACATCCGGATGCCTTTTACTATTTCAGAGAAATGTTTTGATGGGTCCGAAAATTGACTATCTATTATATAAGGCACCATCTCCGGATTCTGACTGTTTCGAAAACAGCAGAAACACTCATTTAAATTTCTTGAAATAGTAAGAATAAACTCCCAACATTTTCACCTTTTTGTAAAGTTTTCAACTTCCTCCAAGTCGAAGTTTTAAAATTTGGTTCTGTGTTTCTGTATACAGAATTGAGAAAATTATGCAATTAAAATTTTTCACCGTTTCAGAGGATCTAAAAAAATTCAAAAATGTGAATATTGTTGATTCCTTGCTCTTTCAATAGCTGCTCGTTATAGCCTCCGTCAGGATAATTGGACATCCAGACATCCAAACCTATTTCCACCTCTTTTTACTCCTAGACCGGTCAAAAAACTCACAAAACAGCGAAAAATGTGACCACCGACGCGGCTGCAATCACCACAGACATTGTTCTCCAATCGTGACAGAGCCATGCGACAAATGGGAAAATAATCATATTTGGCGACCAGGTGATGGAGTTCTGGATCCACATTCTGTCTTTTGACGGGATATTTTCCACCATGTACACCATTTGGACACTGGAAAATGGGAGGTATTGCAAGGTCAATGAGTCCAAGGGGTTCTGTAGACGTTAGGTAGGTACAGTAGCGCTAGGAGTCTTGTGGATAAAGTATATCCAAAAATATACCGCGACCGGTACTGTACAGTACTCATCCGTCTCAACTTACACCGTAACTCCTCCGGTAAATGCTCCGGCCAGTGTTCTCCACACCATAAACCAGAATAAATCCGGTGAATATGCGGAAATCCAATTGAAAATTGCGTTTCCCAATGTTGACAGCAATAGGGCCCTCCTTCTTCCAAAAGTGTCAGAAATTTGTCCAAACGCAGCGGCACCAACTAGAATTCCGGCGGTTTGAACAGAAATTGTGTTTTTCACGGCCTTGGCGTCTTCACAAATGTAGTTGAACTGAAAAAATGTGGCATGTATCACATAAAAAAATGTCAATAATCAGAAAAGTACAAAGTTTCTTCAAACACAAATTTGGCACAAAAGTTCAGTTGACAACTTGTTTTCTAGCTCAAATTGCGTGTTAAAAATCTGGAAAACGTCCGTCCAAGGTAAAGGAAAAAAGTATTTTTCAACTGAAAACTTTCTTGAAATCCTATTCTGAGCAATATTGCAGTTGATCACTTTTTCATAGTACTACCGGAAGTCACAGAGGCTTCTCGCAAAGATAACACCTTTTTAATGGTGGGATCAACTAATTGCCGAAAGTTCCCAACATCTGATTATTACAACAGAAAGTTGAATGTTTTTTTTGAATCAGATGGTATGTTCGCACCAACACACATTGAAAACCGTTATATACAGACCTCTACTTGAACCGATTTGAATTGATACTGAAGTTCAGGAACACAATTACTGGACCCATTGTTCCGAAAGGCTGCCAGCTCATGGCAGCCACTCAATGCGACTCCTCCACATCCAACGATTTGGGGGTTGGCACCTGAAAGATATAGTTTTCAAAAAGTTATCTAATTTCGAAGTTAAATATTGTCTGAACTTCAAAGCCTAGATTGTGATTCAAGTAGGAAGTGCTATTGCCAATTTTTTCACTCAACAAATGCTATTTGAAGGGCAATAGGTTTTACAAACGGGACATAAAGAAAACATATATTTGAAACCCAAAAAAATTTACTGTTCCAAATATCCTATTTCAAAACCGCTGTTCAAATTTTTTCAGTGATCAACTAACTGGTTTACTCATTTTCCAGAAACTTATCCATGAAGAAAAGGTGTTTGGAAAAGGATGCCTTAAAAAGTTCATTTCCTTTGAAATATTACAGTTTCAAAATTTAACTTTGTCTGAATTTTGAAGCCTTCAATTTATTGTTTTTTATGTTTTCTATTGTCGTTGCCAATGTTTTCCACGAAAAAAATAGGGCAACTACTTCATACGTTCCATTGTAGGTTCTCAACTTTTTTTTGTCAGAAAGATATTTCCATTTGAAAATTCACTATTTCGATTTTTTGGTAATTGGTCATATCTCCTGTTTCCAAAAATAAAACGATCAGTTTCATTGGTCGATTATCTTTCATCTTTCAACTTTCTTTCACCGCGCAGATCATTTGGGGGACAACGATAAGATAAACCGGAAATGATAGTGGACCGAAATAGATATGCCTTACTAGGAACTGGTACAAAACTTCTTACGCCAACCAAGCATTAGCTGCACTAATAGACTTCTCAATTCGAAAATTTCAAATAAAAGTTGTGAAACAGAAGTTTTTTTGGAAATAAATTTCCTGTTTCATTGGAAGTTCCTCCTTACACAAACCGACACTCTTACGATGCACTCCCTACAACCTCCCCCTCTCCCCCACTCTCCTCATTGCCGTCTGCACCTTTCTGCGCCGCCGGGGGTATAGCTCAGTGGTAGAGCGCTCCCTTAGCATGGGAGAGGGCTGGGGTTCAATTCCCCATACCTCCAGAATCTTTTTTTCTTTTTTTGGGTTTTGCAATGATGGTGTCTTTGAACGAAATTGGAGTTTTTCGTGAAAAAAGGGAAAGTTCTAATAAGATCACGATTACGCTTGCCCAATGGTGACAATTACTTTTGGTGGGTTTTAAAACTTTTTTTGAAACGGAAACTTTTTTGAATTCGAGAGAATCAATAATTTTTGATTGTTTCACTGTTTCAGGAAACACACATCTCAGGTTCTGGATAACTGTAATGCTACTTCCACCTTATCGAATTCAATTTTCATCCTTTGAACCCCGAACTAATTTTCTTATGGTCACAAAGTCATAAAATTCTCTGCCGCGCCCTTCTTCTCCTTCAATTTGCAGAGAAAATGATTTTCCAATCTATTCACGTGAAACAAAGAAGATAGAAATCGAAGAGATGGTTTTGATACCCGATCTGTCATTATCAATTTGATTGACACCACTTTTTGATTGGGGGAGAACAAGCAAACATGGATAGGGAGATGATAGAAATTTGGTCTTTATTGTTAGATTTTTAGTGGTAGGTGGAATGAAAACTTCAACCTTGAATATCTTTTTAGGACAGGAGCTAGCAAAAAAAAAATAAATTGAACAGTTGCTCAGAATAAACTTTTTTATTGATAATTTTTTCAGGCTCTTTCAGTTTCCAAGAAAAACAGACTTGAAGTTAGGGTCTCCAAAGATGTGCGAGAAGAGAGACGCAGAGAAGTAAGAAGCCCTCTTTTCTCTGCGTCTCTCACCTATCTCATCTAGTATGAGCCCCCTTTGAATTCAAAGCTTCGTATCTCAAAAAGGAGAAGAGCTACAAAAAAGTTGTAAACTGCAATTTTGTGTAAAAATGTATGCTGAACAACTTTGTAATTGAAAATTTCTTGATAACTCCAGTTATGAGAGAAATGTGAAAGAAGCATCGTTAACTTCTACCAGATTTATTTACTGTACACGTGGAACAGTAATTTTTTCGACCAAAAAAAAAGTTCGGTTTTGCAGCGTTTTTGAAAGTTTGAGTCCAGCAATGATAATGAGAAAAAAAAATTCAAAACCAAAATTTCTCAGTTTTTTGAAACCGAAAAAAAAAACTAACCCGCAAAAACCATGACTTTACTGCTTGCTGTTGCTGTAAACGCTGTTAATTCCGCCATCACCAGCACCAGCATACAGTACCACCTCAACGTCACAAAGTTCTCCAGGGATACTGTAGGACTCTTCTTCTCTGCGTCTCTGACTTCTTCCACACTCTCTTCCTCTTCTTCATCATCAGAATCGTGCTCCTCTTCTGTATTTGTTGCTCTTCCTTTCGTCATTAATCTGGCTTTTTCAGAAATATCGTTGATTTTGGTAATATCTGATAATGGTTTCGGTTTCTCATCCTGGACGACTTCATCGTCTAGATCCATTGATTTGCACGGCTTTTCTTCTTCTCCTGGAAGAGTGCAGGGACAAGGTGGGACTTGTTCCGCCATGACTGGAAAGATGGCAGTTAGGGTATTGAGATATAGAAAAATGGATAATTAGAACGATAGAAAGCGAGGAATGATGAGAAAAAATCCACAGAGAAAAAAAACTGTGAAAAATTTTAGAACGGAGGACTCGAAATAAAGCAATGTGAGCTACGTTGGAAATTTGAAAATCTTAACTTTATGAAACTGTGAAAAAATGTTTGAGGTATTGGTTCTCACTGCGCACTTTTATCACAAAAACCCTGAATTATCATACTTTTTTTTTCGAAAAACATCTTTCTGAAGTTTTGGTAGTCTAAAATGTTGTTTTGTCACCAAATCAAAATTTAATTTTCCAATATTCCTCATAAAACTCCCATGAAACTGTGAAAAGCCTCATGAATTGGAAAACCAGTAATCTAGCCAATCATCCAGCTCATCAGCCATTCATATTAAACAATCTTTGAAAAACACGAGAATATGAAACTATTGAAACAGTGAAAAATTCGAGAACCTACTGTTTCAACCCAGCCCCAGAACCCCACCAAAAACAGGAAAAAACAATTTTGAAATTTGATATACTTCCCTCTTCTCTCCTCCCCCCTAATCACTTTTCACTATTCCAAATTTAGAGACCGAGACAACATACAACCGTTTTCTGTCTCATTTTTCCTTTTTTTGATTTATGGGACCATGGTAAGTTCATGTGCAAGGATAAGGGCTAGATAAAGTTTTTCAATAGCAAAGATGTAGGAAACTTCACGCTGATCAATTTCATGCTCCTGTACTTGCAAAGTTTCCAGTAGCTCTAATGGATGAAGCAGTATAAGGCAATTAACTGAAACAGTAAAGGGAGAGAGAGCAGAGTACCTAGAGTGTCTAGCTTCTCTGCGTCTTCTCTCTCACACTCTATTTTGCTAAATTTTCGCCTCACATATCAATTTTGCCTGAACATCAAGGCTAGTTAAAAATTATTGGAACCGTAGTATTCAAAAATTTCGACATTTTTTTCCACAGTCAAGAATTCTATTTGAAAAACCAAACAAAACTGTTCACATTAGTACACCTCCCTCTTCTAATGAGTTTTGAGTCTCTAGAAATATTGAAAAATTAAAAAAAAAAATATTGTTAACGCAACCTCAGAAACGGAATGAAGAAATGTATGATTTGAAACAGTAATAAAGTTTTCCTATCATGAATTCTAGGTTAACGCCATAGTATTCTACGAAATCTTTTTTTGAGCGCGTAGTATTTCTAGTTAGATTTTCTGATTATGAACAAAAATGAGATCAAAGTTAAGAGTTTTTCGAGTACTTATTTTTTTTAGAAACAATCACCTTCGATCAATAAAATACTAGAGAAAACAAACCCAAATGAAAAAGTTTCGAAACAGTAAAAAATTCGGTTCTTTATGATTTAACGGGTGTTTTCGGAAATTTGAGAATAAACGGGTGCAAACAAAATTCTGAGAATTAAAGGTGGTAGAACATGAAAAAAATAATTTTTCTGAAATTATATAATTAGATACCAGTGGTGGGTTCGAACTCAGGGTCAGACTGGCGCATCACCAAACGCCCTACCGACTGCGCTATGCGGCCAAAAAAGCGAGATGACCAGGATTGCCTATAAGTGCCGGGGGAGAAAAAAAGTCCCCGAAAAGTCCCCGTAGACATTCCTGTTCCACCACCTTTAACGGGTGCAAATGATTCCTTTTCTTAGATTTTTTCAGAAAACATCCATGAGTGATGTATTCATTTTACTGATAGTTTTTACTCTTCATTTGTACTCAAAACCATTTGTCAACAGACACAGGAACAAGTTCGGACATTTTCAATTCAATTTATAATAGACCACATCTTTCTAGGACTTGCTTCAAAAGACGATTGTTCAGTGAATCAAACTAAAAATAGTAAGTTCGTTTGATCCTATGGAAGTGTAAACCACTACTTGTTTTGGGACTCTCATGGCACTTCCGTTTGTTGTGGAGCCATTCCTGGGGGTCTCATTTTTTGAGGGCAACCTCATAGAACTACTTTTCTACAATAAAACCAAAACTTTTTTGTTGCGTTTCCTAAGCCTATTTTGATGGTGAGGCAATTTAACCTTCAAAATCGTAAAACACCACTGTTAATAAAGGCTTAGAGAACTCACTATCAGTAAAATGAATACATAACTCATGGATGTTTTCTGGAAAAATCTAAGAAAAGGAATCATTTGCACCCGTTAATTCTCAGAATTTTGTTTGCACCCGTTTATTCTCAAATTTCCGAAAACACCCGTTAAATCATAAAGAACCAAAAATTCCACAACTTATTGTTCCAACTCTACCCCCGAAACCCCCATAAAAGCAAAATGTTAAGGTAATAAAGAAATTGATATATTTCTCTCTTCTCTCCTTCCCAGTTTTCAATTTTCTGTTTCATTTTTGCCCTCTTTGAATTATGAGTCTACAAGATGCTGCTACAAAATGATGCTACTATGCTACATGCTGCTACAAAAAAAGAGCTAGAATTACCTTTCCAATAGGGAAATCGTTGGAAATATCAAGCTAAGAATTTTTTCAGCCATTGAAATACCATTAACGCAAACCAAAAGGATAGTGTGGTTGAGAGACTCTAAAAAGGAAGAGAGCGCAAAGAACCGAGAGTGTTTAGCTTCTCTGCTTCTCCTATTTCAGACTACCCTATATACCACGGTCGCTGAATCGATTTTGCCTGAGCTGTACAAATTAAGGGATTTCAGCGGAACAGAAATTTTTGGAAAATTTGATAAACAAATTATTATACTGTTTCAAAAATTGTTTCTCAAAAAACACGAACAAAAGCAAAACTGCTTACATGTCCAGATGTCTAGAACATAGAATTCATAAAAGAGCCTTTTGAAATTTCTAGAATTTCACTGTTTCCAATTCTCTAATCAAACTGAAAATTGGACTGAAAGTTTCGAAATAGTGAAAAAAAACTACAGAACTTAGTTGCGTCTTTTGAGTTCGAAATAGGTCCGAAAATATAGAATCCAGAATATCAGCAAAAAGTTGAGAACAGATTGATTGTTTCTCGAAACAACAGATAATTTCTTCTCGAAAATTAATTATTGAAAAGTTCTTTCTTAGATCGATCTAATGTAACCAACAAAACAAAATGAAGAATATGCCTGATTTGAAACAGTGAAAAAAAGTTTTCAAAGATTGAAATCGGGAAAAACAATTTTGGGGTAATAAAATATAGAAATTAATATACTTCTCTCTTCTCTTCTCCCTCCTAGTCACTTTTCTACTGTTTCATTACAGAGACCGAGACAGCAGACAACAGTTTTCATTATCTTTTTTGCATTCTTTGATTTACGAGTCTCTGATGAGTTTTTGGTACAGGGAGGAAAACTAGACCAATGTTTTTAAAAGCAACCCCAATAGCACAAACGAGAAGAGCTCTGGAATGAGAGAGCGCAGAGAACCGAGAGTGTCGAGCTTCTCTGCTTTTTCTCTCTATATTTTTTGAATTTCTTGTGACCGAACTATCAATTCTTTTTAATCATCAGTGGTTAAGAAATTTCAATGAATCTGTAGTTTTTTTTAATTTTGGGGAAAAATCCACCATTTCAAAAACTGCTTTTCAAAAAGGGTACAAAAGTTTTCTCATTAGACGGCACACTCTAATTAGAAATGACAGTGAAAACTCTAAAAATTTCAAAGACGATGTCCTAAGTTTTTGAACGTATGATTCATTGGGTGTTTGAAAATTTGAATGACAGGTAGTTGGGTTTTCGAGTCACTGGAACTGGAAACATATTGCCTACCAAGCGTGGGTCTAGTGAATCATCGAAAAAATTGAACATAAAAATCTTCCTCCGAAACGGCAATATTTTTTTTTTGAAAATTACATTTCGAAACCCTGTTCATTTTTTCATAGAATAGCTTCTCTAAAAACAAGTTCTTTTCGATATAATAAAAACCGAAAAAACGGAATAAAGAATATGTCTGATTTGAAACAGTGAAAAACAGTTTTCCAATTCTGAAATCATTAACGCATTGAACTCATATGAAAGCCTTTTTTGAAGTTTCTAATATTTTTAAGATTGCTTACAGAGAACGAAAATTCTAAATGTGTCAAAACTCAAATTTTTGTAAAATTGTTTCAGAAAACTTTGGAACAGTGAACTCATTACGCTTAACAAACCAAATTTCAGGAAAACACCGAAAATTAGAAAAAAGTTTGAAACAGTTTAAAATTTGAGAAGTTACTGTTCCAACCCAATCCCCGAAACCCCACAAAAACAAGAAAATTTTGGGGTTAATAAAATAAAGAAATTGATATACTTCTTTCTTCTCTCCTCCCCTTCACACAGAGACAGCAGACAACAGTTTTCTGTTTCATTTTTGCCTTCTTTGATTTATAGGTATATGTTGAATGTGTCGACGAAAAGAACGACACGAGGTGACGTTAACAGCAAAGATCATGGAAAGTGTTGTCCACGAGGACTACACCAAGATGATCCAATAATCCAATGAAAGAACCTTGAAACAGATTAGATGTCATGGGGTGTTAACTTTGATTTATTTGGGAAAAACATTTGAGAAAATTGGAAAATTTGGAGATGAAAATCAAAGAATGTTTGGAACAGATGGGGGAGGGTTGAAGGGTCTTTTTAGTTCTAGCCATCATAGCTTAGGAACCAGAAGAGCCAGAAAAAAATTATCAACTGCAAAGCTGTTAAAAATTAGGTTATCTAGATTTTTGTGTAGCATAACTTTTACCTAGCGTCACTAATTCTGGAAATATGAAACTTTGAAGTTCGGAACCTTCGAGACCTAGATAAAACGGAAAAAACATTGCAAAAAGTTATTTTTCAGTTTCAAAAAACCTTTATCAGGTTGTGGGCTTGAGAGATGATATTGTTCCATGTGGGAAGTACGAAAAATTGTTTGAATTATCAAAAAAAAAAGGCTATTTGCCGAACTAAGTTTTTCGGAGCAAGACTCCATTTTATCAAACTTGCTTGTAACAGTGATTATAGTTTTCCAGATTCAGATTACACTTTTTTCAGAAACAATGAAACACCAGCGCATACTTCTTTGATGAAAAAAAGTATAAAACAATACGATGGAGATTATTGAAACCATAAATTGGTCTCTTTGTCTCTGCTTATGTATTTCAGGAAGCAGAAAAAAAAATTTTCAAAACCATTTCGAACAATTTTCGGTTGAAAAACTGATTGGATTTTGATCGAACTTTGAAAAAAAAGAACAGGAACTTGCGAGCGATCAGAAAATTGTCTAGATTTCACAGTTTCAAAAACTT
>GL381034.1:3344-14157 GCA_000143925.2 Caenorhabditis brenneri | reverse complement strand
TCTTCGTTTTCGTTTTCTTCCTCTCGCGTCACACTGAAAAGGATAGCTGGAATACAAACACAAATCGTTCAACAGACTGTTGTATTTTCTTTTGATGCCAAAAAACTCCTCTAGAACATTCCCACACCCATGTGAGCAAAGTGATGAGCAGTTACGTTTTTTGGCAAAAAAAGAGCAAGACGATGTTTGTTTATTTTTCGGATGTCTGGCTTTCCTTCTGTGTGATAAAGATCTCCTAACATTCCCTCATTTCCGGCGATCCGATCAAAAGTGACGCGTTCCCTTTGTACTTCCCTCTATGTCTCTTTTATTCTTCTACTATGCGTCTCATTAGAATAACGGTCACCTCTCGTTGACCTTCCTGTCCTCACAACAAACGCACACAAATACCCTTTCCGCCGTCTGCCTGTACACAGCAGAACCGATTATGCTCTCCGTCTCTTGAATCGTCTTACTGTTTTCGAGGCTTTTGCTATCTGCGTCTCTCAGCTCTAATACTCCCATGCTCACCTTTTTCATTCCTCCATTCCTGTACTCTCATTGGTGACACACGCGAACACCCGAACGGTCCGTTGGGAGACGGGTTCAGACGGCTGTCTCGTTCTTTTTTGTTTATTTTTGTGCGCATTTTGATTTGATTCCCATCTTCTTTCTCGAATTTTCACATTAATACGCTTCTTTACTTCTGTGTTATCGAGAAAGAAAAACAATCAATGTGCAACCCCATCGAAAGTGCAGCCATCTCTCTTGTTCCCACTTCAAACAATTGAAATGTGCGGGAGCAAGAGCTCCAACTCCTCTTCTGGTTTCCGTTTTGTGTAGAACAAAACAATGCTGCTCACTCGATCCAGACAAACTTGATATACAACTAAAAGTCGCCGATTGCTTCACTTTTTCAAATTTATTGGCCTCTCAATGTTACATCAGTAGTCGGAAAACTTTTGAACAGGAACGAATCCTAATTTTTTCTGTGCATTTTTTGAGTTCTCAAACTTTTATTCATACTTAAAACATCTAGACAATTCAGAATTAAGAATTGCAGACGTATTTCTGTTCAAATGTTTTCTCATAGGATACATCAGTGAAAACTCTGTTGTTTTGAAGTATTTGTAGCAATGTTTTTCTTATACTTTCCTTTTCTCTTCCTGATGACCCGCGAAGTTTAGTGACAAGAGAAAGAAGACGTCTAAATTGAGTTTTCTCTTCCTTTTCCATTTTCCTTTTCAGTGCTTGTTCTTCTTCCGAAGCGGCCAATTCTCGACTGAATAGGCCACTTTCGGAATTATTTCAAGTGGACCCCTTCCTTCCTCTATTCATCATGCACTTCTACTTCTGCCCCCATTTTGCTTCAGTCACCTCCGATTTGATCACCAGAATATAAAAATTCGTCAATAGCTGCAACAAAAAAGTTTTACTGGCCATCACACTAACCCACAATTGCCGGTGTTCTCTAATTTCGGTCGTTAATCAACTGGTGATCCATTTCAAGGTTGCTGTCCCCGATCTGTCTTTCATAGTCTGTGTATCTTCTCCCACTCTTGTATCCCAAGCTGAGCTGGCATCGTGCCAAGTCTCTGTTCAAATTGATACAGGCTACGGCCAAACTTCCTTTGGTGATAAACGAAGCGAAAAGAGAGGGACGACCCCAATCGCTAAGAGGTCGTATTTGCTTTGGCTCGTCGTCATCTTTCAAACCAACACATGCGTATGCTCCCTTGCGCGCTCGCTCCTCTGATCATTCCGTCACAGGTCCTCACTATTTTTGTTACGACTCTTCTTTTGAGGGAAGCATCTCTTTTCTCCTTTTTCGTATCTGTAGGTTTATCAGATTGTACGCTAAAGCGACAAGTTTTATAGTTAATGACTATACAATTAACACCTTAATACTGATAAGAGCTGATACGAAAATGATAATAGAGTATTAATGCAATAGTGCGAGCTACCTTTCGACTATTGTTTCTCACGAAGTTTGAGCTGGTCCGGGATGCCCTTATCTCTTCACGAAATTGTTTAGGGTTTTTTTTTTTGGTTTTTAATGTCGATACCAAAAAAATCAATTCTCTAAAAACAAACAGGATTTTTAATTAATTTCAATTTTTGAAAAAAAACCATTCTCAGCCATTTCCGAATCTTACGTGAATTCTCTGTGCGCTTAGTGACAAGCAAAGCCTCTGTAAACTTATTGAGATTTTCAAAAAAAAAATTTCGAAAACAATTTTCGAAACTTCATCTTTGTTTTCACCTCCTCACTGTATTCGAATTTCTTATGTAAACTTTGACTTTTTGTGTTTTTCTTATTCAACTCGTTAAAAACTACGAAGTTTGCATCTTTTCTCCAATAATTGCCCTCAATTTGTTCGACGGACTATGTTTTCTCAACGCAACGTCTTATAAAACATTTTCAGACACCGATTCTCAACGAGATGGTCACGACCAGTAGCGGAGGGGGTGGTGGATACCCAGTTAATAATAGTGTTACACAGGTGAGAATTTGATTTATTAAACTAAACTGATGAAGTAAACAGATAGTTCTATTTCTAGAGAATGTCTTTCTATTTTTGACCGGTGTGGCTCAAATCATGTTATATGAAAGTTACTGCCGTGGATCTGTAATTCCTTTCTTTTGTTCCCGTTACTGCAACCGAGTTGACTAAATTTTCAAAATTTCAATAATGCCAGATGTCTGTCAGGATGAAATTAATTATGCATTACAGGTGTCTCTTATTCACTCGTCAGACTCTGTTCGTACTGTTTCCACCGCTTCAAATTGCCGTCCGACGTCATCAATGGCTACTACAACTAAGAAGTCGCCAAATACGACGACGACAACGGCTCCTTTCGTTTCCGCGAATCAAAGAGTGAGTTTTCGTTAAAAGTTGGAATTAATAGTAAACACGGAACTGGAAAAAATGAAAGGAAATACCTGCAAAGACGCATTTTATTTGAAAAAATTGAAAAAGAAAACTCGATAACGGCGGAAATTCTTCATTTTTCATTGGTTTCTCTCAATCTCAGCAGCTATCCGTTTGATGGATGATGGCTAGCTGTTGATAATTTGTAGTTTTTTCGGACAGTATCGTAAAGAAATTCTTTGAATTTTTCCACTCGACGTAATCGTATCATCTTATTTTTCACGAAAAAAGAAAAAAGAGAGATAGAGATAGGAATGAACACCTAAAAACCCTCTCATTACTTCAAAATAAGAAGTCTATATTTGTGTTTAAATGTCACGTTGATTCGTTGGACCAGAAGTCAGCTAAAAAATGAAGTGTGACAAACATCGCATCCCGGCCGTCATATAAAATTGATCACAAAAATACAGGCGGCGCCATGGGTCCTGGTGAGACTAGGTTGTTGGAAGATCAAAAACGGATAGGAATGCATCAGAGGTTATGATTTCGACGATACGTTAAGAAAAGGAATCAAATGCATAGATGACTTGGTTTTTCTGATGTAAACTTTCTATTGGGAGGCGTGACTTGATTCAGTTCTCGAATGGATAAAAGTATCATTTTACGAAACCATTCGTTATAGAACTCATGTTCTAGACTCAGAAGTGAATTGAATTGTCAGATTTAATTTCTTGAATACCTCTGAACACTGTGCTTTCCGCTTCATTTCTCGGATATTTTTTTTTCATTCAAGGCACTTTGTTCCTGCAATTAGACACGATAATTCTTCTGAAATCGGTGTTCGAATCTAACTAGTTATCTAATGTAACTTGATACTTTTAATCAAACTTCCTTCACGTTAAAAGTTCCATTCCCTTCCTGCTTGAGGGTATGCCACCAACATAGTTTAACAGCTTTGCCCGCCTCTTCTATTTCTAATCACCACATATCATTGATAGTAGAAAGCGCACAACGTGCGGCAATTCAGAAAGAGAAAAAGAAATGCCAATTGGCGTTCTCATCCAACTACTCCGCTCCACGAATTGAAACAATTTTCTCATCATCATCATTCTCTCATAGTAGAAGACGCTCTGACCTTTGGAGACACAGCATAGACGACGGATTCACGAGCGTACGCGCCTTGCCGATTAACCTCGATTTATCATTCAAGCTTTCCCCACCTTCAATTCTCCGAGACGTATTTCTTCATTTTCTTCATCCATCTTGTGTCTCTCGGCAGTGACCACCAGTCGCACTTTTAGAAAAAAAAATGTGTTCCGTAGACAAAAACAAATGTTTTTTTTTTGATAAGTATTTAATCAAAAAGTGATCCTGGGTAGTCAGAGTAGGGTCAAAAACTAGAACTAGACAGTCAATTAATCTTCGATTAAAAATTTCTTCCCTCTCTTTTCACTCATTTCCTTTTCATCACTGCATAGTCTTGCGCACGTCGCGACGCGTATTACAACTAAATTAATTGCGCAATTGTGAGAGTGAACGCATGTGTGAGTGTTGTATACGCTTCTTCTCTCGGCTTCTTCTTCGTTTTCTTATATTTTCCCGCCATCTCGTTATCGCGGAGAGTCGCATAAAGTTTCAGTTGTTATTTTTCTGTATAATTCTCGTAGTGTGTAATCGAGACTGTCTTCAAGTCATTATGTATAATGATATGTGCTACGTGTGAAGCTATGGTTAAAATAGTACAGTTGTAAATCATGTGTTTCTTTGTAGTTTCGGCATTTCTTCTAGAATAAAAATGCAGTCAGGTTTAGTATAATCACTCAAAAAAAATATGATGGATAAAAAACTATCTACAGTAGTCTTTTACTCGAATTTTATACTATCAGTTTTTTTTTCGAACTGATCGGTCAAAAGACCCTTTTCCGTTTTCTCTTTTTTTTAGTTCGCCGAAATATATGTTTTCCCCAACTTTCCGATGTTCCTTTTGTTTCCGGTGGTCCACGAGATCTAGTTGTTCCACAAGCTGAAAGATAACATCTGATATCATCCTTCAAATGATCTTCGCAAAACACTTTTTTCTCGTCGCGTTCGTTAACTTTGACTTTTTCTCAAACTCTCTATTCCTTCTCCACATTCAGCCTGCCTTCTATAAAAAGTATGCATTTAAAGTTTCAAAAGTACAGCTATCTCCTTTTTTGATTTTTGTTCTTTCACAGCTTCAACGAGTTAAATCTTTTTGAATCCGTTGAATACACCACCACATTTTCATTGAATACACCAACCATCATCACAATCGTTGTCCAAATCGCCTCGGTTTGGTATGCGATTTGATGCGACTTGTCGGTGACTGACGACGATGAAATTAAAATCAAAGCCAGCTTCTTAAGTTATTTGTTATTCATTTTTCTCCTCTTAGAAACTGAATGTTTCGACTTGTTTTCCAGCAAAATACACATTTCTTCTTTTTTTAAATCGAATTATTGAAGTTTAGATATCTTAGTTCTCTGCCAATGATATTATCAAATTGTGTGAAACCTCGGTCGGCCTAACATCGGGGTACACAGAGACAACGATTTTACGACATGTTTCACTTTCGGGATTTCCAATAGAAACAGAACACCACAGCTTCAATTCGCGTTTGTTCCCCGAGACTTGTTCTTTCTTTTCTTCAGACCTCCAGCTGAGTTTTTACCTCTCCAATGAAGCTTTGTCCTGTTTAGAAGCTATCAGAGAATTATCACTCTTTGTTTTAGATAATCAGATTGATGATTCAGTAACATCACAATTTGTGATTCACTATTTTTGTTTCGAGTGTAAATTGAATGACGATAGTTTTTTTTCTCACCTTTGCATTTGCTTCTTTGGTGGTTAACCTAGAAACAGTTGATCCGATTAACGTTTTGGGATTCTAAATCCAATAATTGTCCTCTTCAGTCTCCGAATTTAGAATTATCGATCTTATGTTTCTTAAGACTCGAGAAGATCATATAGTTATTGGCATAGCTATATTGTTCATTACGCTTCGCTACAGTGATCAAGATAAATCAGATCAAGAAGCTCAGCAATCTACTAGATTTCTTTGCCATTGATGATTCTTCTCGCAATATGGATCTCGGTTTCTCGAGTGTTTCCCTCATAGTGCCGTCGTCTCCCTACTGTTTTTTTATTGTTTTGATTGTCTCGGTGAGCCGCAAGCCCGCGCGGCTGCACACCGGCACAGAGAGACGATATTTGTGTCGCGTAGAGTCTTGCCGACTGTTTTTTACGCTTTCCGTATGGGAGTCGGCACGCTCCGATGGCGGCTCTGCACAGAACCTCCAACTCACCGTCATTACCCATTACGCATGATGTTCTACTCATTTTCAATCATCGATAGTTGATTCCCTTTGTCAATCTCCAGTAGTAGATCCAATATCAAACTTTTCCGAATCAGTGCAGTTGACAATCAACCATTTTGAAAATCGGATTAACTGACCGTTAATGAGAACCATTTGAAAGTTCTTTTATTCAAGAAATGCAGTTAGTATTCCGTTGGTGAAAAAAAAAACTTCTTTCACTCATCTCCTTGTTGTCATGCGTTATAATGGCGGTTTATGGGACGTCTTTTGTCGTCAATGTCCCGAAACAAAATACTACTACCAAAAAAAGGAAGACGAAGGTTTTTATCGCTTCGCGCAATCTTTTTGACTTGAGTCTTCTGGTCATTCCCATTTATTCTTCACTTCAACTTCTCTTCAGCCGTCGTCTTTTTTGGCTCCTCGACCCAATTTTATCGTAGATGTATTTGATTCGTCTAACCAATATTTTAGTTTGACAACACTCAGATACAAATAAAAAAAAATACATGTATCAGAGAAGCTTTTCCTATGGACTTCACACTGTTCCTAAACCTGTTGTTTGGCTTTGACTTTTGCAGCGACGCAACGCGAAGCTGCGCCAGTCCACAAACGATAGGGGAATATAGATAGAGGAGATATGCGCGGCGCGCATGTGGTCGCAAAAGCTGAGGAAACGAAGAATAAAAAGTAGAGGGATGAAAGGGAGGAGGTAATAATAAAACTGCTGGGTCCTTTTTTCTCCTCCCCTTTCCACTCCTCCATCCTTGTCGCCGATTTTCTCTGACGATTACGCAAGACGATGCTACCACCAATGGAGGTGATGAAGCGTGTCGAAGTCGTATGTCCTAGTTTAGTTCACAATTTGTTCTTCAGCCCCTTTAAATTTCGTCCGTTTTTTGTCCTTCTCAAGTTTCTATATTCTGATGTAACTGTCAAAAAAACGGACGTCGATGACAGAATGACTGAAAACAGGACAAATTTATGAGAGGGAGAGTGGTCGTAAAAAGTTCACTTTCTCCACCAATTTTCTCTCTGTCACATCTTCATTATCACCAACCAATTTATCACAAGATGTACCCCACCACTCTATCTTTCTCTCCTGATTTTTTATAGCTGTTTTTCATTTTCAACTAAAACCTAAACCTATTCTCTAGCTCCGCCCCCTAAAGTTCTATCTTTATGATTTCAAAATGAAAAGTTGCTTTGTTTCCCTTTTCCTCATCTTCATTTTGTCATATACTTGTCACTTTTTTGATCGACGGATTTGAGTGACAACCCCCTTGAACTGATCGATTGTTTCGCTGAAATAATTGAAATCACAATGGAATCGTGATCAAATGATATGTGCTTTTTTATTACTTCTCGGAACTGTAAATTCCAGTTCTCAGACAATAAAAATGACCTAGTCATCCCATGAAATGTTATAAAATTCGTCTCAAAGTAAGATGATTTCAGTTTCATTGAATTTATTTTCTAGTTCCTATCCTTTCATTGAACCAATACACATGTCTTCTTTCCCCCAATCCACCACAATGAGTTGTTCAAACTTCCTCTCCAATGATTTATTGTCCCGGAAAACAATAATCCACTCAGAAGCAGCTGCATTTGATTGCTTTTTCTCTCTTTATTTTAAAACTCGACGTTTTCTCAGAATAGTCATCATCGGAATGCGTATCCTCCTCTCCCAGTTTGACCTTCTGATATCATTCTATCAGAAGACGTTTGTCCTTCGTTCCAGTCTGCCCCTACCTTTTTCCCATGATTCAACTACTATAAATCTTTTATATTTTCTTCGTTTTGCAGATGTCGAAACCGCCGGTTCGGGTGGTCGCTCAACCCCCGCCTCAAGCATCGTCCCAACTTCATCAGTATCATCAACAGAATCATACAATGTTCACGGCACCCAACAACCGTCAACACATTATTCCGACGATGCAGGTTCAACCGACGATGGCTTCGCAAATCAAAAGAAGTGGACCGGGCAGCGCACAGTTTCAGATGTAAGTTAACGATTCTTCAGGCGTATCCATTTTCTTCGTATTTCAGGCCTTCTGAAACAACTCCGGATTATGGTGTGAAGCCTCAATCCGTGGAAATCGTGCAAAGAGTCCGCGCTGTTCGAAGACAAGTCGCCGATGAGGAGACCGAACTACGAAGACTCAGAGAGCTTGAGCATGAAACGACACAGTTACGTGACAAGAATTACGGTAGAGAGAAGGATCTGACAGCACAAGGATCAATTCTGAAAGATGTTCAACTGGAACTCAGATCCGCTTCCATGAGGGCACAATCGTTGAATAAGCATGTAAGTTATCACAAATTCCCCTTCCACTCCCTAACACGGTTTCCCATTTGCATGCATTTTTAGAGGAGCTCTTCAAATAGAGGGAATAGCGTGTTTCATACTTTATGGTTTCAGTTGGAAGAGATGTACCGAAGACGTCAAACGGCAGCAGCTGCAGCTCTTGTGGAGCAACGGAAAATGCACCAACAACAAGTTCATTTGGCAAGAGTAGCAAATCAAGCGCCACCACCAGAAATTGTTCGTCCTCGTGCTTCTGTCGAACCTTTCCAGGTTGTCAACACTCAACAACAACAGCAACAGGCATCACCTCAAATGGCGAAGTCTAACGATTTCGGTGACAAGAGAGACTGTCTCGATAGGTGAGTAGTCCAGTATATTCCAAACAACAAACTAATTAGGTTCCAATAGATCATTACTCTAAGTTTTATGACTACTCATTATGTGTCAATCAACTTCGTAATCGGTTCAGTTCAGCAAAATAGGAAAACTAGTTTACTTCTTATCTAAAACTGAACTTGAGTTGGAAATGGGTTCCTAATTTCGTTTTTGTTGTTTTCGCATTTTGAAATTGAAACCGGTTGAAATATCAGAAAGAGAAAGACAGAACCCTCTTATCTCTCTTATCAAATCCTGTGAATGTTGAGGAAGAGAAACATTAATGGATGAAGATTAATTATTCTCTTGTTTATGATTTCCTTTCCCCAATTTTATTTGGCTTGCAGAAGCAACAATGGCAGTTTCGATTCAATTGATGGGGCTGGACTTGGAAAGATTCCATCAGAGCCACCGTATTTGGCACCATGCAAAGAAAATCAGGAAACGAGTCCATCACCACCGAAGGATCCACATCCAAATCTTAGTCCTCCATCGTCTTCGCAAAAAGCACCAGCTTTGATATCATTCGCACCACCATCATTCGAACAGAAAATCAATTCTTCCACTATGGTACGGTATTTTTTCAGATGAGTCATCTCAAAAAAAGGTCAAAGCACTACGAACACGTGCTTTATTGAAACCAAAAAACAAAAAACATACGTCAACACATAGAACAGAATACCAAATATTCGTTCTCAGTTTATTGACAACTTGAATATTTTGTTTTTTTTCTAGTTTTTAGAATGTTTTGAAATTGTTCTGTGGTTCACAAAGTTTCGAATCGATTTTATTATTTTACTAAAATGTTTTTATTATTTCAGACGAGAGATTCTCCGTCCGTCGAACGGCCGACATCCTTTGGTGACAGTCTTGACGAATCCCGACTTAGAAGCGGAAAAACTGATCTGGTTTCACTTCGATCAGATTCTCTTAAAGCAACGAAGCGTCGTTCGTGGGCCGCATCCGAAGGAACTTCGATGTCGGAAGCAGAAATGATCCATAGACTTCTGGATGAACAACGTCGTGGAAGAACACATTTCATTCCACAACTGCCGACGTCTCAAGAAGAGCCAACAACAATCACTTTGGAAAACAATGTTGAAAAAGTTGAGAACTTAGAAAAAAAACAACAAGAAGTCACACCGCCTGCTTCTCCAAATCATTTAGAATTACCAATTGAACATATGGCATTAGGTAGTGATACTACAACGGAAGAAGATGCCAGTTCGTGCTCAACACGTTCCGATGATGGACAGAATTTGGAGATGGAAGTTGCACCGGAGAGAAGAACAGTCAAAAGTATTTTGAGAAAACCTAACGAGAAAATGAACAAGGGACGTATCGAATTCGATCCATTGGCTCTGTTACTTGATGCTGCTCTCGAAGGAGAACTTGATTTAGTGAGAAGCAGTGCTGCGAAGCTAACGGATGTGTCACAAGCCAATGATGAAGGGATAACCGCATTGCACAATGCGATTTGTGCCGGCCATTACGAGATTGTTAGATTTTTGATCGAGCATGATGCTGATGTGAATGCTCAAGATTCTGATGGTTGGACTCCACTTCATTGTGCAGCATCATGTAATAATCTTCCAATGGTTAGGCAACTTGTTGAAGGTGGAGGATGTGTACTTGCATCTACACTCTCTGATATGGAAACTCCAGTTGAGAAATGTGAAGAAGACGAAGATGGATATGATGGATGTCTGAAATATCTGTTAGCTGCTCACAATTCAACTGGAACCATCAATGGCGGAAAAGTATACGCAGCTTATGGATATGAAGCAGAGTATGAGGACGAGCTCAGCTTCGACGCTGGAGAAGAATTGACAGTGATTGCGAAGGATACAGTCGATAAAAGCTGGTGGACATGTAAGAAAGGAAATGGAGATAAGGGACAAGTGCCGAGAACATATTTGGCATTATATCCAGCTTTGAAATAT
>GL381031.1:0-13064 GCA_000143925.2 Caenorhabditis brenneri | reverse complement strand
ACAAAGTGAGGGCACATGAAAAAGTTAAATGCACACAGATTCGAAGTTTGTTTTCAGATTTAACTTGAATATCAAGATGGTGCAGATTTGAAATGAACAAATGCTTCACGTGATTTAGATCACCATTGGAATTCTTCAAGAAGTTCACACCCAAATCAGCTGAAATTGCATTGATACATGCTGGGTCTCCGGATATATCCACGTGGCTCCGGTGACTATGACGTCTGCTTTTGATACATTTTTACCTGGGAAAACAACAAATGTTTCAAAGAAGCAGAGAAAAATTATTCGAGATTTGTCACGGTCCTTCTATCTTGGTTTGTTTCATTGACAGCACACTCATTTACCAGTTTTCTGGATGACACTTTTCAACACCGTCTGCATTTTGTTCTCAATTCTTCCAAAATGACATTCTTTCGAATTGTTCGGCGTTTACCAAATATTCAAAAACGTAAGCTCAAGTGAAACCAGGTGTTACGCAGATGACGATATCGTAACGGCTAATACTTGTTCAATGTTTTATGGTGATTTCAATTGGAATAAAGATTTTGAGTACGCAATTCTAAATCAACAGAAAAACTCTAGGGACAAGGTTGTGATTTGATTAACTTTAAAAACTAAATGTTTGATCGAAAACAAAAAGAAACGTTTACGGTCGAAAGTAGGAACAGAGCTAACTTTAAAGTTCATCCTGAAGAAAATCAGAGGTTGCTTCTGAAAAATCGGTAATGATTTCCGCTTTCTATTGATCCTTGTTCTCGTTATGTTCCTGAACTTCTTCAGCGTATCGTTGTTATTCTTTCTCTATCACAAGCAATAAATTTATACTTTCACCTGGCATGGCAACATAGATAAGACTAAGACCACAATTACAATACAAGTATTTCTCTAACAAAGAATAACGAACCAGATAAGATATAAGTGAAACAACTGAAAAAATGCAAATAAATACAAAATGATTTAAAGATCATATTCAGATTCGACTTGGTAAGTAATACCGAAGGAAGCCAAGTAGTCGTAGATCTTCGAGTCTCCGAAAGCAGCGGCTGTGGTATAAACACCTCCTCTGAAAGTAAGAAGTTGCAAAGGAGATTGCTTTCCTATGAAACTCACTCTTTTGGCAGGCTATCCTTATCTCTAATCAAAGTCAATGCAGCAGAAAGAACACATCCACTGGTTGCAATGTATCCAGCATCTGGCCCTTTACAAGTGGTAACTACCTTGCGGTTTGGCTTCCCTTCGTGTTGCTGGTCGATTGGAAGAACCTCTTTGTATCCATATCCGAAGAACCAGTAGACAAATGAAGCTTCTGCCATTTGTTGAGTTGTTGGTCCGGAGTTTTTGAACATGTAGAAACTGCATTGATCTGGATATTGTTGAAGGATTCTTCGGGTGAATGGATATTTGACAAAGATGGAGAGGAACATCATCCAGAGTCCGATGAGATATCCATAGAATTGAGATGAGAGACGGATGTATGTTTCCATGTGGATTGGACGAGTGTGACGGACGGTGGCATCGTAGTATTGAGAACGGTTGATGATTGACTTATCGGCTCCAGGGAAAGCAACGGCAACACCGTTCAACTCCTTCTCTGGAAAGAAAAACATTTGATGGTATAAACGAGAGTATAAAAAAGAGCCAATTCTTTTCTGACTTCATATGGTAAAATTTGTAGACGGAAACCTCACAAACCCCTCTATTTCTGACATCCCAACGCACCTTTAATTTCCCAAAGTTGGGCTCTCTTTGGCACCTTAACCGCCCCTCGGACAATCTTCTCTGGCATAATCTCCTTGCGAACAGCTCCCAATTTATCTGTAGCAGCTCCATTCAATCCGAGAATCAATGTCTGATATGTTCCTGCATTGAATGAATATCCAGAAGGTCCGGTCAACAACTGAACAAAAGATTCCACGTGGTTCAAATCACCATTGAAATTCTTCTTCAAGAAGTTCACACCCAAATCAGCTGGAATCGAGTCCCAACCGCAAGCAGAGACAACGTAGACTCCCTGTTTCTTGGCCTCCTCTCCGTACTTCAATTGCATCTTCTCGATCCATGCTGGCTCTCCGGAGATATCCACGTGGCTTGCTCCATTCTCAACGGCAGCTTTCACGACGGCTTCTCCATAGAGGCGGTACTAAAAATGTATTTGGTAATATATATCGTTCTCATTATGTTCATGTTCCTACCGGTCCGACAGCATTGATGACAACTTTTGCTTGACGAGCCATCGTGTTCAATGAGTTCTCATCAGCTGAATCGGCAATGATGACGGCGGCGTTGGATACATCTTTACCTGAAAAACAAAAATTGTTTGAATTTTGTCAATGTCTCCCTATTTCGGCTGAATCCACCAACAACATACGCTTACTTACCAGTTTTCTGGCTGACATTTCTCAACACCTCCCGAAGTTTCTTCTCACTTCTTCCAGCGACGGCAAATGATAGTCCTTCGAATTGTTCTGAGTTTACCAAATATTCAACGACATAGGCTCCAGTGAAGCCAGATGCTCCGTAGATGACGACGTCGTAACGGCTCATACTGAAAAACTCATCATTATTTTCAGCAAAAAAAGATTCGAGAAAAAGAAGTTTGTTCTCCGAAAAATCAACGAAAAATGAATGTTGCATCAGTGGTTTCCACACTGTTTTATCAAGTTTTCTCTAGTATTGACATAGTTGTAATCAATCGCTTATCAGTCAGGAACACCTCATTTTTGCCGAAAGTGGTGGTGCGATTCCATGTGAAAATCAGAAGAAAAATGGGTGAACTGTGGTCAAACATTGGTCAAAATTGATGATTTACAAACATAGATCTGTGAAAATTGGGGTTTCTGAGGAAGAATTCTGGGATACTTATTTTCTTTTCGAGGTGAATGGTCCCTTGCAAGAAGAGGTGCCTTCCCGCAAGGGAATCTCTGCGCTCTCTTCTCTCTAAAGTGTATCCGTAGAGCGCGTTTGCAGTAGCAAAACCTTTGCGAGGACCCGTGCGCGGTGAAAAGCCTTTTTTTCCAGCTCGTTCGCAACTTTTTTTATTAAATTATCAAAGCGAATTTTGAAGTTTGAAATAAATTCAGAAAGTACTCCGTTACTTCATGAGAGAAGCAGAACTTGCAGAGTGAAATGTCGATATTTTCTGTTTCTCATTCCGTAAACAAGTAGAACACACCGATATAACCCCGATATAAATGAAAGGATCGTCCTTGAAACACCGAAAATCAAGAGGTTGGGAGAAGAAACATGTTTACGTGTTGTTTTCCAACTTGAAGTCAGAACTAAATCGAACTAAAATGGGAAGATTTTTAGTAGTCGTACAGTTGAACAGTGCGAAAGAGAGGCTAAATATTTGGCAGCTGTACAGCTACAGAAAATGAGAGGAACATTCTCGAAAACATACGAAAAATTGGCTACAATATAGGAAGAGAAAGAGAGACGGCGAAATGACAATGCACTTTGGACATGTCAACAACTTTTTTACACGCTCAAGCACGGTCTACTAAAATGGGAAGAGGGGCAAGCCAACGAGACAAACGTGGAATGTAAAAAAAATAATTTTTTGTTTAACGTGATCAAATCTTTTTGAACTGGAATCTGGGTAATCCTGAATTCTCGGAGACCGGGACCAAAGTTTGGGAAATGCGTTCAACGGAAGTTGTTGTAGAGCTCTGAGTTAATAGCATTTTCAGTTTTTGCAGCAAGGATTATGTCATCAGAGCTAGTTTGATTGTTTCAACCAAACTGTGTTTTTGAATGAGACCATGCTTGAAATTCTCTAGATCACTGACTCAATTAAATGTTCCAACCCATCTCTGAAAACCTAGTCCTTACTGCAAAATGAGGTTATAAGCTTGATTAACCTGGAAGTTCAACGACCTCTTTTTTTTTCAGAAAAACTTCTACACATTCAACCCCTAAACAACATGTTATGCGATCCCTTATATAATTTCAATTCCTGTCGCCCATCGTTTTTTTTTCCTTCAGATCAGAACGTAGCAGATGGTGTGTGTCTTTTTTTACCCGTCAAGAATAAATGAAAGAACATGGCGCCGCCAAGGTGGCATTATGGCAGCTGCACCATAAAAAGATGGTGTGCATGTTATAGAGTGGTACCGGATGGAGTAAGAACACCGTGAGCGAAAGGACATTGAACAGCAAGTGACAGATGTCTCGGTGCTGGGCGGATTCGTTTTTCTTTTTTGGGTCAACTGCTTTTTATTCGAGCTACGAGCTCCGGCTACGAGTCGTACTCTACAATTGGAAATGCTCTGGGTCATCATTCAACACTTTGGAAGATCTCCCCTGATCAATTATGTATTGTTTCATAATGATCGTGCTGCATCTTTCAGATATCTAAACGGTTCTGCACATGATCAAGTGAGTTCAAAAGAGCATATCGAGAATTGTGTTACGGTTTTTGGTAATGAAGAACACATAACCTCATTACCATACCCAGTAGCATAATTCTCACAGAAGCTCTATTTGTCTTGATTAGTTCTTGTATAACTGAGGGTATCAGATTTTAGATTTCGCTATTGTAGAGGAACATTGAACTGTTATTAAAACAAGCCTTTATGACCTATTCATTTTCCAACAACTTGTGAAAAATAGCGTAAAGTTATTTTCCAGTTTTCAGTCCCTTCGAAAATCGTCTCATTACGTGTCTGGCTTACTTCTTTTATCCATCTTCTCATATTACTCCATAACTCCGAATGACTAATCAAAAGCTGACGAAAAGTGTAAGATGATAATTACTAACTTGCCTATTTCATCAAAACATCATGTGACTTTAGTGAATCTCATTGTGATATAGGTGTAAAGCGAAATGAAAATTACTTGGAAAAATAACGTAGTAAATGAAGAATAGGAAAACAGCAGTGGAAAATTTATTTGAATAAATACTAAATTTGAGCGACCCTGTAGTTGTTTTTGAAGACTGAACACTCAGAATTCTTACTGGTTAGAATGAAAACAGGACCTTGATCTTATAAATTTTTATTATCATTATTCAGATGGTCAAAACAACACAAAAATATACAAGATCAAAAAAAAAACTAACTACGAAACATTACAAAAAGAAAGAAAGGGGTGAAGGGTGTATTTGAGATGGGTGAGAAGGAGTGATAAGAATGTTGACATGGAAATTTGTCATGTTAAAAAAGAAAAAAAAAAGAAAAACTGAATTAAAGGGGGGTAAGAGTTAAAATGCAAGAGAGGGTTGTTTTTTTTGGATTTTCGGTTTTTTTTCGAAAGTGAGTAGCATTTATCCAGGTCAAAAATGAATTCACAGGAAGATTTTCAACATGGATAAATTCCCTGAGAAATAATATCAGTCTTTCTTACGACTGGACAAAAAGGGCAATTCTGAAAAAGGGGAATAAATTTAGAAGTGATGTCGAGAGAGGATCTTTGTATCTCCAACACAGTTTTCCCGTGAAACTTTTATTTTCGAATCAAATGTTTTCAAATAATTCGAAAATAAAAATTCCCGGTTCGTGTGTTTTCGAAGTGATCCACCTCCATCTTTCCATAAAACTCGGGTTTGCGGCTGGCTTCGTTTAGTTGAGAAAAGGGGCATGTGCTTATAAAAAGGAGAGGGTTCCGGTTCTAAAAAAAAACTAATTCCTGAGGTGAGACACCAAAATTAGATGAGCTGGATTTTAATATCAAAAGTAATCCAGATCGCCCAATTTTGACAAAAAGAAAACACTGAAGACGAACTCATGAGGGGTGATTAATTGGGGTGACAGGCAAACTCCAAGGGGTACAGTGCGATTGAGTTATGGTCTTCGAGGTATGGAGAGGCTTTTACGGTATTAGGAGAGGAAATGGGATAATGTACAACATGGATGGCACAGTTGAATTGGGAAGGGGGAGAAGAGTTACAAAAAAAGAGAAGGGGAAGGAGTAAGTGAATAAGGAAAGTCCTGAGGTAATCAACCCTGAGGTAGGCGGTTCTCCTGAAAATTCAAGATCAGTAAAATCTATCCTGTAAGTCATCCGATGATTCAACTAACCGTTGTTGTGTCTATATGGCGATGGCTCCATATGCGGCGACCAAGATATTCTGTCTTCTGTCCTCCACTTTCTTCCACTCTTGTCGATGAATCTCCTGACACTTCCGGTCATATTCTTCTGGGACAATATGGATGTTACATGATCCCATATCAAACATGTCTCTCATGTCATGACACCATTCGACAGAGCAGTCTGATTTTTGGCAGTTGTTAGCGTGAAGGAACATGAAGGTTATGTGCAGGCTGCAGATTCGGCAGATCGCGTCACTGACGGCTGAAGATATTGATTTTTGAGCTATTCTAGAGTATCAATTTTTGAAGGAGAGGTAAAATTGGGAAAAGTATTGGTTGGAATCCTATTCCTATTCAGAACAGAGATACTAGGTTAGATCATTCAGAACTTCTGACCAATATTTAGCATGACTTTCTAGAATTGTACTGACTAACTGAATATCTTAGTTTGTAGCAGTCTTAATCTAAAAGTGTGACCTAGATCAAAATCCAAACGAATCATTCTTCACTCACCATCAAATCTGACACGACCATTGAGAATCATGTCTTGCAACCGTCTTGGACGAGCCGTGCATTTCCGAAAATGCTCCCGATTATCTCTTGACGCTTCGCATGTCTCCAAACACACTAGTGATTCACAAGCAACAATATGCTCATAGTAAGACAGTGTGAGATATTTTCGAAGTTGGAGACAAGTGTCGTCTTTAGGCCGAAACGCCTTCAATGGATGAGGATGTTTTGCACGGCGAGCGCATTTTTTGCAATAGAGGGACTCCTGGAAATGCGAGAAATACAAAATTGAACTGGAGGATAAGCATGTCAGATCACATTTCCTATATCTAGGTCCAATTCAAATGGGTCGTGCAGCTCTATTAGAAGTTTTAATTGCAAATCTTTCAACTCACGTCTTTACACAGCTTGCAATACAGATCCGGATCCGCACCACATTTGACACACCGACACCGTTCAACTCTGATAATCGGCGGAGGAAACCGGAAACCCGTACTGGTTTGTACCCTGCAAAAGAATTCAATTTTCAATTTTCCCATTTTTCGAAAAAAAAAAACGAATCATTCAAAAGCGAAGAGTGGTGATGACAACAATGGACTGAATGTGGTGTTCAAAAATTGAAAAAAAGAAATTGGAAAGGGTGGAGTGAATGTCAAAATCAGGTGTGCGATAACAGAAAAGTGCAATTTTTTGCACTTTCTGTTCGAATGAAAAAGAAGCAGTGAGTCAGGAGCGCAGGTGAAGATGGATATGAAATGCGAAAAATGAAGAAGAAGATGAAGAAAAAAAATGATGAAGAAGAGGGAGGAGTGAAAAGTGTAATATTCTCAATTTTGTGTTCTCTATCTCTCAAAGAACATCTGCTCGGTGAGCAAGAATATGAGGGAGGGAGGGGAGGAGGTGAGTGAATATGTGTGCAATGAGAAGATTAATTCATGAGAGACAGAGAGGAATCATATTGAAAATTGAAAATGATGGGATTATTGAGATTCCAGACGTTTCTTATGGCTTTTGAGGAGGTGGAATTGGATTTTTATTAAGAGTGAACACGTTTTTCCAGTTGACTCAGATTCTACAGTCTACGCTCTTTACTCGAGACGGAGAGAAGCGAGAGTGACTAGCTTCTCTGTCCGTTCGCATCTTCTCTTTCTCTGGATGAGCACGGATGTTTGGTCTTTGCAACCAATCACACTAGAGAAGCAAGAAAATGATCTATGCCAAGATTTTGAATTGAAAATCTGTCGAACTGCGTCTAGTTGATTTTGTGAGCACCTTCCTAGTTATTGCAGATACAATGAAGAGATTATGGCATGCAAGTATAACAAAAAACGAAACATGTATTCCTTTTGGATATCTTGAAAACCATTGAACAATTCCCATTCATTCACATGCACATACCTCGATGAGTTAGTCGGATTAGTAATATCAGATCCCGTTCCCAGCTCTTCCATCCCTCTATTCTGAAACTCCAGAACTCCGGAAACCTCTGAAGCCTCTGGAGATACAGAGTCTTCCGAGGTAGCCATCATATTCATAATGATTAGATTGAACAACACCTTGCTTCTTTTCCAAAGTGGGCGGGGTCCACCCAAAAGGGGGGGGGGGGCGGAGTCTCTCTAAGCACATCGAAGAACACGGGATAGGCGCTCTAATTGAAAACTTGTGAGCAAAAGTGTTTTTGGATAATGAGAAGTAGAAAAAGAAGGAGAAGAAGGAAGGAGAGCATGGATATGTATATCTCCGATTTCCTAGAGTAAGATGCAAATGAATCAGGATTGATGTGCTCGAGCCTGCGCGCGTGTTTTGGAAAGGAATGCACTTTTCTGGAGCACACTCAAATAAAAAAGTACATTTGGAATGAATGTTTACGGAAGTTTCGAGAATTAATGAGAAGAAAAATGAGGATGTGAGGATGATGTGTTATTAGATGAGAGAGGAACAAAGTGCAAACTTGAAGAAGATATTCTCTTTTTGAGAAGGAATGAATAGGGAAGATGATGAAGCATAAGGGATGAGAACTAGGAGAGAACTTCATTTTTTGAGGGACATTGGATTTTTTAGATTGTGGTACTCCGCTAATTGAGAAATCCAAGGTTGACGTTGAAGATTACGTCAAGCTATTAAAAATCCTAAAATCTGAAACCATAAACTGAATCTTGGGTGGTTTCCCGTCAGTTCATATTCAACTATACGATGAACCTTCAGTTGAATATAAACTGAGGTAGTTTGTGCCCCTTTGTTTATATAACTAAATGTGAAACTAGGCGGGAAAATAAACCATTATTTGGTGTAAGTTTAGAAGGTATACCGCTTTGCTTTTCACGAAAAGATTTATGAAATTTTAAAGACCAAGAACGATATCGCAATATCCTGAGGGGTGAGGCAAACTAAAAAGGTTCATCGTTCCAGCATTAAAGAAACAGAACATCCGCTTATATAGAAGGTTAAATGTTACACTGAACGATATCTAATCTCTACGTTTACTGTAACAAAAGGTTCATCGTTGTTAACTGTTATTATTGTAATGGAAATTTGCTAAATGTGTTCCTGAAACTTACCGTAACTATCAGAAAGAGTTTTGTTGATACTTAATGAGATACTCACTAATACATTGGTACTGAAGCAAAATGGATTTTGATGCCGAACTTTTGAAGTATCTTGAGAAGTTACCTTTTGGACACACTATGACAGCTTTTTTAAAGATGCATTTGTATTGAAAAATAAAGAGAAATATTTTCAGATACTGTTACCCATCTTTACTCCTGACCACTCACCCCATTTCCCCCTCCAATCTTACTTCTCATCCACTTGACCCCAAAACCACATCCAATAAATCAAAACCTCGGGAGCCATGATTCTCCTCACTGGCTCCGAACCAACCAACTGTTCCATTTTCCTCATTGCACTTGACAACTGCTTGGCTCCACGCTCAAACCGAGTGGCGTCCGTAAAACCAACACGGCGAACGACGACAAGATTTATGAGGCGGAAAAAAGCAGAAGAGAGGAGCCATGCGGATGGAATACAGCAATGAAGATAATGAAAGCTTCTAAGGTCATTCATAAGAAAGAAGAAATGGGGGGTTTTTAATATTGAAAATTGAAAGGGGCAAGCGAACACAGACAGCAGTTTTTCATAAATGAAAAAGGAAATATTGATAATTATCATGATCATGTCTCTTCTTATCACCCCTCCACCTCCTTCTTGATTTTCGATCAGAAAGTGGGAGGAGTCAAAAAGCGACAGCGTTAAAAAAGGGCAACGATATAAATTATTACACTTAACTTATTTTAGTGAAAAGAGAAGGCGACGATAAGAGGTTTTTGAAGGGATGGAATGCGCATGCATTGACAGAATCAGAAGGACAGATGGGAGAATGATGTTCGATAAGAGATAGAACTTGAAATCGGTTGAATGAAGAAGAAGGTGATCACAAAATTGCTTCGAGTGATACGAAAGTGATGAAAATGATATTTTAGGTACACGTCTCAAGGTAGACTGCCTTCAGAAGAAAGGTATCAAAAAATCAGTTTGTCGAAAATGGCGTCAAAATTTTAATGAAGCTGCACAAGGTATCGTCTTCCTAGATGCAATTAACTAGGCTTTCATTAAAAAAATCTGAAGAATTGCGCACTTTTTCTGGAGTTGTCGTTGGATCATCAAAATCGTGATGCTGACCCTCAAGTGCAAGCTGACCTTTTTGAATCTTCTAAAACTCTAGTAATGAAAAAAATTAACTCAGTTCAAGTCACTTTCATAAATATTGCACAAATATAAAGAAGTCTTGTTTTACTAAAGTTCATTGAAACAACTGCCACAAACATAGATGATTTTGACCCAATTGAACTAATTTATTTTAACTTCAACTAAACTTTGAATATTCTCAAGTTCAAGCTTTGTCTACGACATTGACAAAAAGATTCATTATAGAACTGGACCACTCCTATTCTTGGAATAGTATAGCAGAACCTGAGGAAAGCTAATCAGAAAAGCCATACCCATAACCTCTCCTTATAAAGCTGGTGCCTCCACTTTAATATTCGTACGTACCACTTTATTATTTTCGTAATAATTCTGGATACTTGAACACATATAAGGGATATCGAATTACCTTTTTTCTTTTTTTACGACTTGGTAATCGAGGTAGGTTCCATCTAGCTACAAGGCGCCGGAAATATATAATGACAGGTGTTCAGGTATAAATGTTCTGCCGTGGAAATCGGTACTAGACCATAATGAATGTTGTATTTATGATGTCTAGAGGTTACCAATGAGCTCAGAATAGGCCTTTCTTTTAAGGACTGGCCTGGAAACCTGTGTATTAATTAGTTTGCACTATACGAAAAGTGAATGAAGAAGAAGGAGAAGTTTGCTGCCTTCCGACGGGGTGATGGAAATATTTTGATAATGAACTACCCTTCATAAGCCGGTAAGCCTGTTTTTATACTGCAAATGATAAAAAATTACTGAAAGAAAATTGAAAAGTCGCGTGATTTCTTGTGACAGCTTTAGGTTGATAACGAACGGGGAACTAATATAGAGAATGGAGAAAATAGGAGAGAGGATGAGTTGGAATCGAATGGTTATCAGTTCTTTTTTGTACGAAATGCAGAAGAAAAAAGGATAGTACACCTTGATCATAAATCATTTACGTAATTGAGACACCTCCTTCGGGGAGACTTTGTACTTTTTTGATTGATAACTGATGATGCAATTTTAATAATGTTGAACTTTATAGCAGAAGGCTATTTTCGAATGTTCAATCATACAAAATTTGGACATCCGGACTTCCGGACTTCCGGATGTGTTGATTCAAGAGAACAGAGATGCTCGAATTAAATTTATCTCATAGATCCGTACAGAACCGTTATTCAGAATATAATCATAGCTACAACAATGAATATAAAACTTCAGGAAACATTTGAATTTACATCAGGTTTTCTGACGACTCAATTTATATGTGGAGCAAACACATAATTAGTGAATCCACAAATGTTGACTCCGCGTGCCATCTTTAGATATCCTTGTTCTCCCCAGCTGGTACCCCAAGAGTTTTTCACAATCCAATATTTTTGATTTCCCTCTCTTCCGTATCCAACAATCGCCATCACATGATTCCCAACAGCCTGACCACGACATTCAGCCATCGATGGATTGAAAATTCCACCGCGATAGAACATGATGGATTTGGGGACGGGCATCACTGAACATTTAAAAAATTTAAAAAAAAACAGGAAGAGAAGAAGCTTACAAAAACTGACGGGTCCTTCTCTGGCAACCCAATCCGCTATTTGGTCCTCATTGGCTTTCAGGTGGTATCCATCATCAATTTTCACCCGAATCTTTTGAGTTTGAATCGAGCATTGCTTGTGTTGAATAGCAACATACGGGTAGTCAGCTTCAGTTTCTAGTCCCTTTTCTATCGCGAACCTAGAATTTTGAAACATTTTCCACAGAGGAAACACATATGGTAGAATGCGGAAAAAGGTTTTCAATAAAATTGTATTCTTAGTTTTGTCTTCTCGAAACTAAACTTACAACAATGCAGTGTTCAAATAACCTCCATTACATCCGTAACTCAACACGTCACAATCGACCAATTCTTGCTCCGAAAGTGAAAGTAATGCTCCTTTCTTCATTGCATATTGTGTTTCGATGGCAGCCACTACAGCAAAAGCCCAACACGACCCACAGTCTCCTTGATTCTTGACAGGTGTCACCATTGGAGATTTTGAACTCCTCCAATCAAAACTGTCTGGCACATCTAAAACTTGTTCATCATCCTTCGCATCACCAATTTTGTAGTAATTGTTAATCCTCAAATGATCATCGGACAGAAATATTCCTCTCATTTTTTCCTCTCCCCAATCTGCAAATTGGTTGACGGAGAAATTGACACCTGGATTGTTTCTTCTGCATTCTTCGATGAACTCTAAGTTTTCCTCGAAATGTTTTTCTCGGAACGGAAGATCATTTCCAAATCGGTATCCAAAATCTGCATTTTTGAATTCCTCGCGAAACTTTTCAAACTCTCTCCAGTGTCTGATCTTATGTGATGGGTAAAGCTGATGGTAGATAACGGTGAAAGAAATATAAATTGAGAATGCAATGACGATGATAAAGGCTAACCAATAAATGAGCGGCATAAGTTTCTTGAAACATCTTTTTTGTCGTGGTGGATAGTTTCTAAAAACAACAGCATTTGAATTGGAAAGACTGAAAATAAAAACTCACGGGTCCAATAGAAACTCCTCTCGAATTTTCAAACTTTCATCTAATAAAGAGTTTTTCCCAGTTTTCTCTGAATCTTTTTGAAAAAATAGCTTGGGACCAGTCATAATTTCACAACTTTCAACAGAATTGTACACAGCTGAGAAAATGAACTGACTTGCATTTTGAATACGAGTTTATATTTATTTCAAATGTTTACCTTACTCTTAAATGGTGATTCGGTTCTTATCAGATGTTCACACAGTTTTTATGTTGTCTGAGTCTCTCAAAAAACTATTGTATTTGTGAAAA
>GL381029.1:1431-14936 GCA_000143925.2 Caenorhabditis brenneri | reverse complement strand
ATCCAGTGATGGAAGCTACCTTAATTTCATAGCTTTAAAAACATTACAACAATGAAAACTTACTGCAAGAGCAATATTGCAAACAAATATGATCGTAAAAGTTTGCATTCTGTCTTCTGTAATAAGTGGAAGTGGTTGTTATAGTGATTTCTACGTATGAAAGTAAAAATGGTTCACGTTTTTAAATGCGAAGGTATTCGTTGATCATAGATTTTCAAAAAAAAAGCAAAGGAAAATAATTGTTCTTCTGTTTTCTAATTTTCGTTCTCTTATCGGCACAATCAATGTATAACTAGGCGGTTTACAGGAAGATATGAAAGCGGTTATCTCGAGGCAAACCTCAGTGAGATAATTAATTTATGGCTGTTTCTTAATGCAAATTTAAAAAATACAGATTGAAACTCTGAACTTTTATTTCAGTTGAGCCTATGGTTCTTATGGATTCTTTTATGGTTTCCGTAAAGCTAACATACTCGTAGTACTGAAATCATTGAGAAACCAACTACTGAATATTTGAAAATTGTGAAAGGATAACACATTATGATAAAACATTTAAATTTTCCTTTTTTTCAAGAAAGAGATTCATATTTTTCGGTCTGAGGCAAGTATGAAGCCGATGGAAAACAAAATTAAACTTTTGCATACTCATGATGTAAATTGTACGAAATTAGAATTCGAGCTTACTCCGTCAAAAAAAAACTTTGGACTGTAACGATACAATTCTCGGTAAATTGGAGAGCAGGAAAACTAAGAAATCGATGCTTTCCAATCTGTGAAAGTTTGCTGTGTTACATGAAAAAGTTCGTGATGTTTATGCAAGTGTTTACTTTCCCTTATCAAGTGCATCTAGATCAGATTTTTATGGGATGCGAAGGCAAAATGTATTATTTGATGTCAACTGAAACTCGTTATTTGGACTAGGAAATCAGAACAAAAGTAGATTGAAGGGAATATTCTTATTTCATCTTTCTAAATTTAATCTCTGTCAGATTTCAGTGTTTCACAGTTTCAAAGTTATTTTTTTTTCTATTTTTAGAAAAGAAAAGAATGGTCATTGAGTGAAACAGTCAACCTGGGAATAAAAAAGTTCCATCCTCTTCAAGAAGCTTTGAAAGTAAATATTATTATCTTGATAGTTGTCAATAAGAAGAAATGTTGTCCAGTGAATGAGAAGAAACGGTGGTTAAACAACTAAATTGTGAAAAAATGTCAAAAGTTTTTGAGGGGCAGCCCTCTCCCGTATCCTGGTAACGGGAGAGAATGAAATGAGAAAGCTCAGCTGAGACTCGCGCTCTTTTGGTGCTGATCTCTTATTTTCGTTTCATATATTTGTTTGAGCGAAAGAGAAGAAGAGTATGTTTCATGGGAACTGAAATCACTAGAACCTATTGATCTTCATCAAAGAGTAGGGTCGCAATATGTATTCAAGATGAATAAGTGTACTTGAGAAGATCACTTCTTGATATTACGTTTACATGAAATGAATTCGCTATAGTTTTCTTATCAGCTGAAACTGATTGTATAATTACGACAAAATGTATCAATCACATGAATTCACACTGTCTTCCGGTACCAGAAGTTATGTAAATCTTGAATGGGAGCTGATGGTTGTTTATGGAAACAATTGGAACACCAAATATCTAGATTTTTATTTTTAGTTTCTACCGGAGCAGAAAACAAAATACTAGACATGGCATTGCCGAAATGTGAAGTTTGATCCGTTTTCAGAGTTTTGTAACAAAGAACAGGTCTGCAAGAAAAGGAACCTGAATGCATTAAATTAAAAGAAAGGATATCATAGTGCGAGTAACCGGAAAAGAGCAAAATAAAGGACTTGTCATAAGCGGTAGTGCATAGGTAAATAGTTAAATAACGGGCGTGACTTCTGTTACCTGACAAACAATGTTCTCTCCAACAGGCACCTGCTCTCTACGGAGATGATGGTACCGCCCGTTGGGTGGCCCCCGACTGACACTGAACAACTGAATGCACTCAACAAACACGGTTCGGTTTGCGTAAATACTCAAAATAAGGCATCTGGTAACTTGGAGATGGTTGATTTCAACTAAAGTTAAAAGTAGTGGGAAAGACCCTGATTAATTCTAAAGTTTTAAAAACTGCAAACGAATACTCCAGAATCTTTAAAATATTCTTTCCAAAAAGTTTTTCAGCAAGCTTCTGCAATTTCAGCGCTTACAGAAGTTTTGGGTGTTTCATGAAATTACATGAATAAATATTCGATATTTCCATCTCTTCTAAAGTATGAACTCAAAAGGATTTGGCATTTGGAACTTCATATGCATGCGTCCTAAAAATAAACCAAAAAGTTTGAATCTTAAAACTTTATTGCGGATAAAATCATAATTCACACATCGATTGTTATACCCATACTAGATGAATTATTATTTACACATCATAACAAATAAATGGTCACGGCAAGAAAGAACATAATTGTTTCTCCAAATGAATTCTTCTTATTCAAAAATGCTGCTCCAGGTATTCGATTTCGGTTTCCTCGCCACCTTGTCCCCACTCGGAAATGAACAGATTGCTCACATTATTATATGTTTCCCGCCAAGCCCAAAAGGCAGAAAATATCCAAATTGAGAGTGTGAGAATGTGTGTTAACTGAAAATACATTCATAGAATAGGAATAGTTATTGAAGATGGGAAACAATTTGTTTTGACTAACCGATTGTATAGATGCTGGCTCCAATGTGGTGACGAAACTTGTTGAAATGGAAGCAAGTGATAGAAGTATTCCGATTATGTTGAACACTGATTCCTACAAAAATACTTTTTGAAATAAACATTTTTGTAGGGATTTTTGTAAATCGAAACTAAACTAGATCATTGAATGCTCTTTTTGAAATTGGTTTCGCTTTGAAGCTTGAAAAAAAATTAAAAACTTTTCGATACTTCAGTCGTTGGTTCAAATATTTCACAGGAAACGAAGGTTTTGATAGTTGAATCACCCATATCAACATTATAATTTAACTTACCACTTTCAACCAATAAAACTTCTGAACGATAAACCATAGTGATAAAGAGGCAACCCCAATTGCTAGAATATCGTATATTGCCAAGAGAAAATTGCTACCTGAAACTAGCAAACTAGGTTTATTGGTTACCAATTTAGAACTTTACCGGAACTTTTTTGTTTTGCATCCCATCCATAAAGCGATAAAATAAGAAGGACCTAAAAAAGATGTTTCTTAAAGAAGGGTATTTTGGGCAAACTTACAATCACAGTAATTTTTGAAATAGAGAGGACATTGAAAGGGTAAACTACAAGATATTTGTAGAATTTGTTATCTCCTGGCATCACATTCCAATCGTTTCTGTAAATAAAAAAGATGATTCAGGCGAGCGGAAGAAGCAAAACGAAAAAAAGAACGAAGGCAATTTAATAAATAGTAAATGTGAGAAGAAGAAGAAAGAATTCAAGACGTATCTTTATAAATGTCTTAGGAAAAAAATATGAATGAATTAGTCAAATTATTCAACTCAACCTGTGCAATTGATTTTTTTTCTTGTTTTTCTTGTTTCTGTCATTCATTCTGTTTTTCATAAGAATAATAAAATTGTGAAGAAACGGAAATGGAAAAACCTGAGAAGAAGTATTGTAGGATTTTTGATTATTTTCTTGGATTTTCCAAGGAAGTTTTGAAAAGATCTTTAGGAAAACATAGAGCTTGCGAATTTTAATAGCCATCTGGGAGTTGTTTCATTTTTCCTGAACAGTAACTTCAATTATCATCTGTTAATTTTTGGTCGTCAATAATTCAGGCTGAATGGTGGTGCCCAATGAAAAACAGAAAAATTGGTGACAAAAGTCGTTTGATCCGAGAATTCTTTAGAAACAGAATCGAAAGTTATGAACCATGAGTCCTCAGGCATTTTTCCACAATGGTTTTTTTAAGCGTGTTGAAAAACTTTGTTTTACTAGAACATTATCATCTATTTTTAATTGAAAAGGGTGGTAAGACACTTAAACAAAAATCGGAAATGACATTCTGAAAGTGGTAGGATCCCAGACTCCTAGTCAGAAACACGTACAAAAGAAAAGGGATCTACTACAGAGAAAGTACTCTGAGTCTGATGAATTAGACATCTCAGTAGAACGCTTTCTAGATGTAGGTCGTTTTCACGCCTTTCTATTAGTGACTCGAGAAAATTGGCGGAAACGAATAGAAAACTGAATGGACCCTTCTTTTCTTCTTCTTCTTCCTCTCCATCTCATAGAAAAAAGAAAAAGTTCCCCTTCTAAAGCTCTTCACCAAAAAAAAGTTGTATTTCTCTGGTTCTCGCAGAAAAAAAAAGAAAAAAGCGAGAAAAAAGTGCTGAGCAATTTATCATTTGTGGCAAAAGATGCGACGCTTCATCCTAACCAACGACTTTTTATTGCACAAAAAAGGAAAAGGGATTGGTCCGAAAAAAGAAAAGAAAAGAGGAACAGTGGAAAACTTTCACCTTTGTTGTCTTTTTCTTGTTTTACTTTTCTATTCTTTTGTACTAGATTTTTAAAATTTGCATGACGATGCGTGGGAGATACCACAAAAGCCTTGAGGGATATACTAGGATCAATAATTGACATTATATTTTCGACAATTGTGAAAGAAAACCTCGAAACGGAGCCAAAAATCATGAGGATTTCCTTTGAAATCGAAACTCCTGGTTGTCCGGCTGGTACTAACAGTGACAGTTTTGCAATCGAACATGATTTGCTCGAAAACCGAAAACTATCCCAAATATGAAAAGATTTCCACAATAAAAGGAAGAGAAAACACCTCCGCGAGAATGTATTGTACAAGTAACACATCCTTCCGAATCGATAGGAGTTATACATAAAAAGATGTTATCTTGTCCTTTCATCACAAGGAAAATGTATTATTTGTATCTAGGTGTTAGGTATCTTCTGACTAGAGTTACTTTATGGCATTCAGATGACGTTCTACATTCTCTTAGAATTTCAGGAAATAGTTTGAAAAAAGAAGAATGAAAGAGAAGGAAATAAGAAAGAAAAGCCCCACCAATTGGGAAGGTCCACACCCAAAAATATTTCAGGAGCAGGTTGACACAATTGATGCTTTGAAGCGGAAAAAAAGAACGCCAAGTGGTGGTATGTGACTGCTTTTGGGACATGAAAATGAAGAAAAAAGTTGTTTCGACGACTTCGAAACGAGAGAATAAAAATGAAATAAAATTTGGTGGCAGTGTTGAAAATGTGGCACATTGAAGAGTGAAATTCTATTTTTGAATGATGATGACAAGCTGCGGGTTGTAGGAAATTGAGTAGGCGAGAAAACAAGTATACAGAGATGTTAGATTATATAGACAAGGCCTACAATTTAGAAACGACATAAAGAGAGGAGAAGAGTTTGAGCTATGCTCACTTCAACAACGATTTGAAATGACACTCGAATTATGGAAATCGAAAAGGTTGAAGGCGCTGACTGATTCCAGTTTTCGGTAAATTTGAGCATTGAAAAAAAAACTAAAAAAGTGTGGTCTGGGAAAATTGAAGAAAAACGAGGGTTTTCATTTTAATCTTGAAAGTATAGAATACCGAACTGCGAGAAATTTTACTTATTTTTGGAACTTGGTCCGAAGAGCACAAAAATTATATTTGAAAAAAGTTCGACTGGGAAAATCGTTTTCAGACACATGAACCGGTTTTTTTTAACTTCCTAATTTTTTGAAATTTTCTCAGTCAATTTCATAATATCAGCTCAAAAATACTTGATATTACAATTAATAAAATAGATGCATTTTTTCAGTGAATTTTCCACGAGATCATTGAGTTTTTTTGAAAAGAAAAAAGAGAAATTTATTACCTTGTTACATGAACTGGATGGCAGCTACTACATGAATATTACATGTGGAACTAGCAACAAAAAATTCAATTAGTTTCTTCTCGACCTAGAATATTTTTTCTTTCGTTGTCTTCGTTGTTGAATTTGTCTATAAATTATTTGAAATTCAGTTATTCTGAATAAAAGTAAGACCTTAGAAAACGTTGAAAATCTATCAAAATATATTCTGGCAAACTGCCAGAAGTGGTGAAGAAAAGAAGCGGAGTGCCTACCTCAATTACTTTTGCTCAACATTCATCAGATGTGTGGTAGGAAGGAAAAAAGAAAAAAAAGAAAACGAGAAGAGATTCACATACACGTGAGCACAATTTTCAAGTACTCTTTCGGAAAGAATAGATTCACAAAGAACTTCCGAGGAATTTCCAAAGAAACTTCAATGAGTTGAAGAAGAAGGCGATGAATTCAACTAGAATCAGACGACCCCTCTCCGGATGAAAGAAATAAACAGACAAAGTTCCAGAGAAAACAGAAAAAAGGCGTCGTTTTTTTGTCGTTGGTGGAAGGCAGAAGAAAACTTTGTGGAATAAAAAAACAAAAAAACCAGGCAATAGAAACGAATAATATGACAAGTTTGGAGGAACAGACTGAAAAATAAACAAACTTTTTTGCAACTAATCCGATGATTTATTTGAATTTCAAGTGGTTACTGGTTTCCATGTACACGTGGTTTCTATCCTAAAACTGTCTGCCTGCAGTCGGAGACTTTTTCAAAACAAGAAACAATAAAATGAGAACGAATGTGCTTTTCGGTTCGCATCGATTGTGAAACGAAAAGCAATCGATCAATGAAAAATGGACATAAAAGGGTTGAAGAGAGAAAATAGAGAGAAAAAAGAATGAAGCAAACAATACAATATGTTTGGTTGAAAGCCTCTGACAATGAACAACACATAGAAAGAGCATGCATTTTGAGTCAGTGACAGCTGATGGAAAATAGAAACTTGCGAAAAAATGGAGAGGCCCATTCTGACCTTTGGGACCTTCTTGCCAATGAATCTTTATTCCCAAACATTTTATTTTTTGGTTTTCTAGCGGTATAATCTGTGTGTTTTGATGCATTCCGAAAAACCCCGAACTCTTGATGAAATTTATTGGTTCATGAGTAGAAACCTAAAGGATTGGATTCAGTTCACAATTTTGAAACCCATTTCTTCTGATAGCACAGAATTCGTTCATAATTCTAATGGTTTCTTTCTGTTCATGTTGTGGAATTTCCATAATTACTTCATTGATGCTAGATATAACATAAGAACTAATGTTATATTCTCTTTTCTGATCGTAGTTAACAGGTCCTTCAATCATGCAACACTGTTGTTTAAGCTCTCTTTCAATATCTGTTCAAACCATCAAACACTGATCAACCTGGAAAAGTTTATCAATATTCAGAAAACCGTTAGCATCAGACCATATTGACCATTTTGAAACCACCGGCTAGACACTGAACACTTGAATCTTCATCATATTGTTTACTACAGATAACAAATCTCCGAAATCTGCAAAGAAGTTTAGAAAGACCTTCAGGTAATAGTTCCGTTTTTCATCAGATTACTTTTTACTACTTTTGCGTTATCATTCATCTATTTACCACGAGAAAATCGAAAAACACTTCCTCTTTTCTGTCTTGTTCCCTTCATATTTCTCTGTCTTTCTTTCTTTTTAATTTTCACTGTCGCTTCTCATCTATCCCCTCTTACTTTTTTATCACTTTTCCAAACGGTTTTGCGTCTCTTCTTTTCGATTCTCATAAATATCACTTACTTCTCTTTTTTGCCGTATTTCGAGGTCAAATTGACAGAAAACCACCCGAAATGGCAGAACACAGAGATAATAGAGACAAAGCAGAAGAGGGTGGAGAGAAGCGAAATGGTTCCTGGTTTGAGTTTTGGCATCCGCCTTACCGTACTACGTGCTATCAAGGTATTACACCTCAACAAGTATAAAAAGGGATGGCATGTAGCGGTCAAATCACTTGACTACTCGGTCCAGTCCCTTTAGTCATTGTAAGTTTTCTCGTTATTTTTTTCTGAAATTCAATTTAATTTTTAAAATTTTCAAGATGTCGTCCGAGGATCCAAAACAAATCGCCTACGAGACTGAGTCTCTCAGAAAGGTTGCATTCTTCGGAATCGCCGTTTCCACCATCGCCACCTTGACCGCTATTGTTGCTGTTCCAATGCTCTACAACTACATGCAACACGTTCAATCCTCCCTCCAATCCGAGGTTGAATTCTGCGCTCACCGCTCCAACGGACTCTGGGATGAATACCAAAGAGTGCGTTTTTAAAAAACAGAACTATTGCATCTAAAATTAACTTTCAGTTCGAGGGAGTCAGCGGAGTTGCCGGACGTATCAAGCGTGAATCTTACCATCGCTCAGTTGGAGGAGCCCGCAGAGCATCCAAGGTTCGCAGACAATCTTATGGAGGAGACGCCGCTGTCGGAGGATTCGGAGGATCTGCCGGAGGATCATGCTGCTCATGCGGAGTCGGAGCTGCTGGACCAGCTGGAGCCCCAGGACAAGACGGAGCCCCAGGAAACGATGGAGCCCCAGGAGCCCCAGGAAACCCAGGACAAGATGCTTCCGAAGACTCTGTCGCCGGACCAGACAGCTTCTGCTTCGATTGCCCAGCTGGACCACCAGGACCAGCCGGAGCCCCAGGACAAAAGGGACCATCAGGAGCTCCAGGAGCCCCAGGACAATCCGGAGGAGCTGCTCTTCCAGGACCACCAGGACCAGCCGGACCACCAGGACCAGCCGGACAACCAGGATCCAACGGAAACGCCGGAGCCCCAGGAGCCCCAGGACAAGTTGTCGATGTTCCAGGAACCCCAGGACCAGCTGGACCACCAGGACCACCAGGACCAGCCGGAGCTCCAGGACAACCAGGACAATCTGGATCCGCTCAACCAGGACAACCAGGACCACAAGGAGATGCTGGAGCACCAGGAGCCCCAGGACAACCAGGACAAGCCGGAGCTCCAGGACAAGACGGAGACAGCGGATCCGAGGGAGCTTGCGATCACTGCCCACCACCACGTACTGCCCCAGGATATTAAATGTATCCAAATGGTTAATGACATCAATTCTCTTTCTTCCATTATCTTGCTTTATTTCTTCACAAAAAGAATTGTGAACACTAGCACCATGTAGAATAAAATTCATTCATTCAAAATGCATTATAATGTTTCTTCTGCACTATAAGAAATACACAAAGAACTTTAGCTAACGGTTACAACATTGGGTTTTAGTACAACGTCAAGAGTCTGTTGTTCTTCACATTAAGGAGAAGTTTTTCAGTCAAGGTCAACAGAATCCAACTGTCTACTTTCCATCGATGGTGATGTTTTTTGCCATCGGTCTCGATAATCAGAAACCATATTGAAATTGAAAAGAAAAGAAGAATAATTGATATTTTTGTCTTGAAAAAGAAATGTACCACTTGTCTTATGACTTGGGACAGCGATGAGCTAAACTTCTGGGCTGAAAAATGCAGAGAACGATAATGCATCCCTGATGAATATTGCTGGAACAAAGCACACTAGAATCTTGATCCATTTGATCCATTTGAATAAAATTAAACAGTGCTTCATTCATATCACTTCTCAAAGTTTCCGTCCAATTAACCATTCACAAAGAATCGAAACTTTTTGGTGATTCGGCTATCTTATCAAACCTGCCAGTTTTCTTTTTTTTTCGGACAAACAAGCAATTACTTTCGATGCAGTTAGACAGTTTTACGCCATCTAATCGTTATCAAGAAACAAGAGGAGGAAAAGAAAACTTCTAGAGAAAGTTTCAATTTCAAAAGGGATTCGTTGGGTTCTGTTATGATAGAAATTAGCTGGGATCGTGTGTTGTTTGGGCACACCTCGATAATTTGTTTCAGGATGAATCATGCAGGTGCTTTTAGGATAATTTATCTTAAAAACTAGTCGAATTAAAAACAAGTGACGAAAGGGAGCTGCATAGTTTGGGATCTTATCGAGAGAGTTGTTTCAAAAACTATTTTAAACTCAGAAAAAATATTTTTTTTAATTCAGAAAAAGCAGGCAGTACTTGAAGAAATCTGATAAAACTGATATTATTTATTTTAGGTCTACAAACATGATGCAGTATGAATTTAACAAGCATTCATTTCCATCGAACTACACAAAGTGCTGAAATGTAACTCGTGTTTTAATGAATGAAACTGTTTTGTTTGTAAGTAGTCTAATGAACGCTTTTTTTGTAGATTGAATCAACCATCATTGTCTCCTCATAAATCTAGATTTTGATCTTTGTTCCTGTTCTGGTGTTACCTTCAAAATTTGAAGAACGATTCCCGAATGACCCTGCAAGCGAAAAAAAACCCTTAAGACGAGCTAGTAATAAACCAGGAAATGAAAAGACAACGAAGAAAATAACTAGAGACGGACGACCTTCTAGATTTTCACATCCGTCCCCACCATACACTATCAAGGTATTACACCACAAAGCGTATAAATACGGACGGTGTATGCTTGATGGCACTTGACTTCCCGGTCCAGTCTATTTCATTAATGTAAGTTTGAAACAGCTTGGAAAATCATTTCATTCCATTTTCAAGATGTCATCTGAGGATCCAAAACAAATCGCCTACGAGACTGAGTCTCTCAGAAAGGTCGCATTCTTCGGAATCGCCGTTTCCACCATTGCCACCTTGACCGCTATTGTTGCTGTTCCAATGCTCTACAACTACATGCAACACGTGCAATCCTCCCTTCAATCCGAGGTTGAATTCTGCGCTCACCGCTCCAACGGACTCTGGGATGAATACCAAAGAGTAAATATTATACTCAAACATTTAAAACTGATTTCATACATTTCCAGTTCCAAGGAGTCAGCGGAGTAGCTGGACGTATCAAGCGTGAGGCTTATCACCGTTCAGTCGGAGGAGTTCATAGAGCATCCAAGGTTCGCAGACAATCTTATGGAGGAGACGCCGCTGTCGGAGGATTCGGAGGATCTGCTGGAGGATCATGTTGCTCATGCGGAGTCGGAGCTGCTGGACCAGCTGGAGCCCCAGGACAAGACGGAGCCCCAGGAAACGATGGAGCCCCAGGAGCCCCAGGAAACCCAGGACAAGATGCTTCCGAAGACTCTGTCGCCGGACCAGACAGCTTCTGCTTCGATTGCCCAGCTGGACCACCAGGACCAGCCGGAGCCCCAGGACAAAAGGGACCATCAGGAGCTCCAGGAGCCCCAGGACAATCCGGAGGAGCTGCTCTTCCAGGACCACCAGGACCAGCCGGACCACCAGGACCAGCCGGACAACCAGGATCCAACGGAAACGCCGGAGCCCCAGGAGCCCCAGGACAAGTTGTCGATGTTCCAGGAACCCCAGGACCAGCTGGACCACCAGGACCACCAGGACCAGCCGGAGCTCCAGGACAACCAGGACAATCGGGATCCGCTCAACCAGGACAACCAGGACCACAAGGAGATGCTGGAGCACCAGGAGCCCCAGGACAACCAGGACAAGCCGGAGCTCCAGGACAAGACGGAGACAGCGGATCCGAGGGAGCTTGCGATCACTGCCCACCACCACGTACTGCCCCAGGATATTAAATGTATACAGTTTAATACTCTTTTTTTGCTTTATTTTACACAACGTCACTCAGTAGACTAAAATAAACATGACGATTCACCCTAAAGAATGTCATTAGAACATTACAACAGTCTTCCGCAGACTTCTATTGTTCCTCATTAAGAACATCTTTTGACCTTTGAAGTGTTCTTGATGGTTTTGAAAATGACAGCATTGTCAATCAATTTGAATGACAAATGAGAGAAAAAAACTACGTCAATCAGGTTCTACCAATATCTAACAGCCTATAATATTTGACAAAAAGCAATCAGGAGACATTTTCAATATTCACCTGTTTTCGAATAATGCACGAATTCATTTTTTTTTCGAGATTTTGTCCCAGGATTTATTTTTTTGATCTGATAATCTAACACTCATACAACTATGTCTTATATATTCTGTTTTTGCATTTTACTACAATCAGTAAAAGCTCATTTGACATCATTAAACAGTGATGGAGGGGTATCTCCTCCAAAAAGTTCACCACTAGAAGAGGTTAAATTTATCAGAAGGTCAAAAGAAAAAGTCATAATTTCAGATTGATGCGGAAATTCCTCCAGAAGATAAGAATGTATTGTATTATTTAACTATTTTAATGTTTGTAACATCTACTATTATTTCAACATTACTTACCGGATCTTTTCTGGTGGCATCTGCTTTTCTATGGGGGCGTTTCAAGCATGTGAGTCCGTCGACTTCTTGGAACAAGCCTCTATTATCGATTTTCAGATGAAGTTTTTCTGGTTACTCTCTGTGCTTACTGTATCTATATTTGTACTATCTATTCTTAATTTAGTGATCAATGTTCCAGCAACACTGTTCTCTCTTCTCACTAAAGATTTCATTAAATCAGGTATCATTCAAATATCGTCTCCTGCAAAATGTGTTTTGTCGATCATCTTTTTTTTTCTTTCCAGACGTTTTTCTGTTTATGTCCTATATCATAGACCTTTGCCATTACACTATCCTCTTTTCCAATTTAGTCATCGCAGTCCAACGATGTTTCGTTTTTTTCTTCCGAAACCTGGCCGATCGAGTGTTCGAAACGTAATGAACTTCAAGTGGAAAAAGTTCAAAAACCACTTGATTTCAGACCACTTATGTATGCCTGGATGCTTTCGATTTGGGTCTTATCTCTACTCGTTGTTTATGCAATGATGCATAATAACTGTAGATACAAGTATACAATAGTCGATCAACATTATATATTAAATTGCCAGTTGACTACTGTAGTCAATCTTCCACCACCGAGAGGAATTCAAACTGTAAACTAGCTCTCAAACAATCCGTTTTTCAAGTTTGCATTTTTCAGATGGAATTAGTTTTACAATTTGTTCTGCCATGTGTTATATTAGGTATATATATTGCAATAACTGCAAAGATCATGATGATGAAGAAGGGATCATTGAAGAAGAATGAAATCACAATTCTGAAGCAAGCATTTTTCATTTTCTTCATTTTCCAAGTAATCAAGTTTTCATGTTAACTTTCTCTCAAAACGATCCAATTTCTTAGATCTCTTCTGTCGTCTTCCTTCTATGTCAAACAGTTAAATTTGGCATTGCCACTGCACATTTCCTTAATTCCAACGGAGGTATTCAATACCCGGAAACCTGGTTTTATTAACCCAATAACCCGAAAACCTTTGGACCGGGTGATTTCTAGAATGGAAATTCCCCCTTGGGGGGGGCACCCCCCTTCTTTCCTTTTTTTTTTCCCCTCCAAAAAGAGATTCGAAAAAATTGTTTTCAACCAAAAACTTCTTATTTGCAAACAATTCCAAAATGGAAAATCAAAAAAGGGGGCATACAAAAAAAAACCCGAGGGGGTTTCAAAACTTTGGGATCATGGGGTTGGAAACCTGGAAAAAAATTGGCCCGTGCCACAATTTCCACATTCCCACCAAAACTCTCTTTAAAAAACGCGCGTTTGGGGGGATATTGTTGATAAGAGTGTGCCTCTTATCATTTTCACCTGGAGATTATATTATCATTTTTTATTAAAAAGAAGCGCGTCCCCACAC
>GL381028.1:1690-11941 GCA_000143925.2 Caenorhabditis brenneri | reverse complement strand
GCCGAAACGTTAATAAGAAAATAAAGGAAAAGTGTTGAATAACATCAGAAAAGGGTCAAAAAGAAGGGATCCTTCCACTACCCAGATGAACCTAACAAAAAAGCACCGAAAAATGCTAGCCAACAAATCCGATTGATATTCGACCAATAAAAAATCAAGGAATTTTTATTCAAATGACACGCTTTTTTGGATTATATAATAATTGTGGCCCAAAATAGGGCCGTTGGGTTCGGTTAGGTTTCAGACAATTGAAAAGGTCTCAAATCTCCATTAGAAATTTAAGAACGCTCTCCTCGGATACGTCTAGCCAACTGCATGTCTTTTGGCATGATGGTGACACGCTTGGCGTGGATGGCGCACAAGTTGGTGTCCTCGAAGAGCCCAACAAGGTAAACTTCAGAAGCCTCTTGAAGAGCACCAATGGCGGCAGATTGAAATCGGAGATCAGTCTTGAAGTCCTGAGCGATCTCACGGACAAGTCGCTGGAATGGCAACTTGCGGATGAGGAGCTCGGTGGATTTCTGGTAACGACGGATCTCACGAAGGGCGACGGTTCCTGGACGGTAGCGATGTGGCTTCTTGAGTAGTCCTGGGGCTACGGTGACACACATTCTGGCGGGATGCTTTCCTGGGTTTGTCTTGCGAGCAGCCTTGGTAGCGAGTTGTTTCCTTGGAGCCTTCCCTCCGGTCGATTTGCGAGCAGTTTGCTTGGTACGAGCCATTTCGATTGGTAGTCGATGTGGACTGTGAGGAATGTGTGTCTCCTTGAACCTTATATAGGGAGTCTGCGGTGGCGGGGCGGAGTCAGGACCCTCTGTCGGGACACCTATAAGTCACGCCCCGCCACCGCAGACACCACGGCACTGGTCTAAAATCGAGGACCGAAAGAAAAAAATCGAGGACCGAAAAAAAATCGAGGACCCAAAAATAAAATCGAGGACCCAAAAATAAAATCGAGGACCGAAAAACAGAATCGAGGACCGAAATCAAAATAATAGAGGACCGAAAAAAATCAGAGACCGAAGAAAAATCAAGGACCCAAAATAAAAACTAAAGGACCCAAAATAAAAATGGAGGACAAAAAAAACAGGGTCAGTAAATTGAACTATTTTTAATCGATCGATCTCAAAACTGTCTTTCCACAAGAAAATATGAGCAGGCCTTTCATGATACATGCACTTTTTATTTTACCATTTTTCCCGTAAGACAAAAATACTATCCATCCTTGGGGTCGAACGCGCTTACCGCCTGCGCCACAAGGACAAAAACTATAATAGCACTCAAAGGCCTACATAAACGCTTTTATATTACGAAAACGGGGTGAAACGTGGAAGTATGGCTCATGGACATTCAATAATATTCAAAAAGTGATGTTTATGAGTTTATATTTAAGTGAAAGATTTTCTATGCTACAATCATTACTGAGTTCTATCCGCCTTCAAAGTAGACTATTCTCCGTGAAGAGCGCCCCTCCGTGAAGGATAGTATGTGTAATAATCTTACTTACAAAATTAAAAAAAATTTTCGTGATCTGTTATCCTACCATTTTTGTTAAGTGAAGAGATACTCAAACTAATGCTTTTGGAAGACAGATTGGACAGAAAGAGGGGGGTAAAATTAGAGAAGGGTTAGATAATAAAATGGATCTAGGGAAGGGTTCTAAAACTTGAGCTCAATCAAAAGTTGTCTAATGCAATGACAAATTAACAAAGATTTCGGTGCCCCTCAAGAAATATTCTAACTTAAGATAAAGTATATGAATTTACACATCAGAAAAAACAGTACTTAAAAAATGACAGGGTCCACCCAATTTGTAGGTACTCTCCTGGGTTCCACTGAATTTCCCGATTTCTCTCATGAGTGTTTCTGATTTGAAAAAAAGTTTTGAGTCTACTCAAGTCAAGCAAAACCAACACATGCTCAGAAAGAATGGTAAACTAGATTTGAATGGTAAAAAATCAGACATTTCTGAAGTAGGCACAGTTTACGAATCATTTCATTTTCGGTCCTCGATTTTAATTTTTGGGTCCTCGATTTTTTCAAAACCCCTCTTCGGTCCTCGATTTTTGTTGGGTCCTCGATTATTTTTTTCGGTCCTCGATTATTTTTTTTGGTCCTCGATTCCGTTTTTCGGTCCTCGATTTTATTTTTGGGTCCTCGATTTTTTTTCGGTCCTCTATTTTTTTCTTTCGGTCCTCGATTTCAGACCAGTGCCGACACCACTCTGATTTTATGCGCTGTATGACTGACTGACCTTTTCAGTAGGCCTTGTCAAACATTCTGGGTTCACTATGTTTTCATGCGCTGTCTGAATGACTATTACACGTGACCTGGCCAGACACTCAGTCTTGGTGACTTGGTGTACAGCACTAGCAAAAAAAAGCGGGGGATTCAAAAACTGTCTTTTATTACACACACAAATAACAATTCTACAATTTATTAACTATTACATGTTTCTCTTCTAGATCTATAGCGTCATGGTCATGATTATGATGATGTTTCCTGGAGTACGTGTGCTTCCAAATCTCTGCTAGGCACGCGGAACTGTGGAATCTATAGAAGACAACAATTGGGGAGGCGATACTAAGCATCACAGAGTAGTTGTCGGGGAGTTTGACGGGGAAGCCAAAGTTGGATTCCATGGCTGAAACGTTCTGGATCGAGGACAATATGGGAAGAGGCTAGGCTCACTTTCAAAAGTATGGTAGATAAAAAGGTTGATATTGCAGACGAGGAGAAATGTGATCACCTGTTTCCCTGGGTGGTTTTCCTGGTTGGAGTAGGTGTAGCAGCGCATTCTGGAATATAATTTTTATCCTAAGTACCGTACCCCGGAACGCTTACCTCGACGCAAACAAAATGAATACTGTCTGAACCAACACCTCGGAAATCCTAAGCACAAATGACGGGATAGTGATCCAGGAAACCGTCTGTTTTGTCAACCGATCATTCAAATACAAATCCATCCCGGCACAAGAATAGACACACTCTCCTGCCAGTCCAACAATCAACAGGATATCATCAATGACCTCACCATGGGCGTGTAACCGGTACTGAAGCTTCCTCATCTGGTAGAATGCCAGAAGGCAAGCTAGAAGGCAGACAAGGAACATCAGAAGATCCGTGAAGCCCACTAGCAAATCTGCCGCCGTTGACTTGTGACTCTTGATTAGAATTCCATGCATCCCGATGACAATTGTGGAGATAATATGGAAAATGACACCGATAAAAATTCCAACAGAAGTTCCACTGCAATCAAATCGGATGCTTCTTTTCTTGGCCTTTTTTGGAGACTCCCCGGGGTTTGGATCATCATTTTTCCAGATTATAAAGCAGATCACCGCGGCGATCAATGAGAATTCAACCAAACTGGTTAGTAGGAGATCTGAATTACTCCCCAGCTTGATTATAGCTCGTAACTGCTTATCATGGGGTGCAAAGTCGTCAGTTGTGAAGTCTGAAGACCAGGTGGTAAGGATTTCCGTTTTGGTTTTGTTGTTATGAGCTTCTTCCTCAGCGTATTTGATCTCCTTTTTGGCGTGTTTAATGCTCTATAACCCAGAGTTTGAGAGAAAAATCCTTCTTAAAAGGGCTCACCGATTTAATAAGACAGATTGATAGCCATGTCCAAAGATTGACCGCGACGGAGTGCATCAACCCGAACTTTGCGATAATATTGGATCGTTTCAGCGAAATCTGGAATTTTTTTCGGGTTTGCGCCTTTAAACTCCCATTACTCACTTTCGAATTAGAGAATATAAAATGCATTTGCATATAGGTGAACACCACTGCCAACAAGTACTTCACCACGTAGATTCCATGCCGCTGATTCTCGAAGAAGCACAGTAACACTTCTGTTCCCCAGAGTACACTTCCCATTGACCCGAAAAAGAGTGTCCCCACCCTCAAATACATTGTCCCGGCACCCTCTCCATTATAGACCGGCTCATCGAGTATCCAGTCACCCGTTGATTTGATATAACCCCTTCGGAAAAGATAAAAAATGCATGAATTGATTATGTTGGGGTATAAGACGAAGAGATAGAGGTAGGTGAAGTAGGCGACTGCAACGGTGTACATGGAGACGCAGAATATTGAGTAGGCGAGCCACATATCTGGGGATCGCCATGTCGGGGAGATTTCGATGACGAAGGCGACCATGGTGAGGATGAGGGCGTAGACGGCGGAGAGCATGTTGATGCAGAAGTGTCTGGAAAGTGAAGATGGAGGGTTACGGTAGTCATAGACACTGGATTTGGCAGTGGTGGCCTTCAGAGCCTTAAGAGCGGTACCGTGACCCATCACTAACAGAAATGGCGCCTAAGCTCACTAACTTCCGCATTACTGATCCAGCGACGCTCGGCGCGGCAACCCTCGCAACGGCACAGCGCTGAGCAACGTTCTAGGGTGCTCCGATCGCTTTCCTAACCCAGTACCCATCACCCGAGCTTGTTTTCCCATTCCTATGGGCTCAGGAAAGCGACATACTAGGCAACCCTTTGTCAATTAAAGTTTACTGTCCTGGCTAACTGTAGTCAGGTTGGTCTATTGGGACGACTCCCAGGGCAATGATCCCCAGGAACACTAGCCAGTTGCCAGTAACTAGCCCATTACTCATTGCCCAATTCCCATTTTTACTTACCTCGCCTTCCCATTCTTCGTCCATTGTGGTTCACTATCATGATTAACCGTATATTCATCAGTGGATATTGAATACGATGTGCTCGCCGATGATATCTTGTTTGTCAGAGATTCTGCAATATTTCATCATTCCATGTTTTGTTTACACGTATTGGTTTTGCTGACAACCGCTCCTCCGAACTTTCGGGGGATTACTTTACTCTCTTTCGGGAAGGGAGGGGAGGTGAGCAGTGTGCTCAAGATCGTTAGACTAGGTACATTTTGTGATGGTTATTGAAAGACAGCAGAAAAAAGAGTCTATTGTGTTGTGCATTACTTATTAAGACTACAAAAAGTGGTTTAGAGGAGCAGTGAGCTGATGCAATAGAGAGAGGTTCGGAAGTGATACTGTAGTGATTATGGAGAATGGGGGACTAAAAGGCGTTTTGTCCCAGAATCTAGTTTTTTTTTTCTAAAATACTCATGAAAAAATCTAGTTTTGAAGATTGGTCCCCTTTAGTGATCTGGCTGGATCCGTGGAACGTCCGGATAGGTGAAATCAAGGTTCTGGCGCCAGGGAGACGGGGCTGAACAGGCTAGGCTAATTAGGCAAGACGAGAAGTGACCACATAGTAAACCGTATCGGTCCAGTGATTCCGGATAAACGGGATTTAGGTAAGACGGGTTAGGTAGCTATCAGCCTTAGAGTTCCCAGTTACCAGGCTTAGAGTACTCTGCTACCGTGCTTACCGTACCCGATTAGCAAGCTTTCCGTCGCAGTCACCGAGTTTACTGTATCTGGTTATCGGGCTTACAGTAACCAGCTACTAGGCTTACAGTATCTAGCCAACAAGCTCACACTTTCTAGCTACCGGGCTTCAAGTACCTAGCTAACAGGCTTCCATGATCCCAAGCAGGTAATCTGACCAGCCACTTTTGGATCTAGAAACAGGGTCAGTACTTAGCTACCCAACGGTAGTAAGCTTCCCAAAAACTGCTTTCTAATGCCTAGAAACTTCCAGAAACCCAGGGTCACTGGTGGTAATGACGAGAAAATCAGTCTCCCAGAAAGTCCCAGAATATAAACTACTTACCTGTCAAAATATTGGAACCCATACTGAATTTTCAAAGTTTCAGACTAACGTCACAACGTCCTATCCTATTTATTTTCCATGATACCGATACAGACACAACAATTTTCAGAATAACACAACATTTATGATTTCTGCCTCTCCGACGCCTTCAAAGGGAGACTACTCACCTTTCTGCACTATCGCATTAGTCATGGTTGTCTAGCGGAGAGGGGGGAAACTGGAAATGGAGACCTTTCAAAACCGAGGGGAAGGGAGGAGTCATGTAACTTTTTGTTCATTTCATTCTTTTTTGTCACAGATCATAAAAGTTAGAGAAACAGGGATGGGGGAGACATAAATACACGTGTCGGGTGCACACCTAACATTGTTTGTTCAATTACTGCCTCGAGAAGAGGAGAATCGAGGATTTATTTGGCAATGATGGGTCTCTTTTCATTGTAACGGGAGAAGATAATTATTCCAGAGTCTACTGTAAATGTGTACATAATGGTTTGATCTTGGAGGGGGTTACGGTAGTTTTGATGTTGCAGGAAATGTGTTTATTTGTTGCCGAAAGAGACGATTAGTGATCGGGAACGGAGGAGAGGGTTAGTTGAGCAATATAAAAAGGGGAAAAAGAAACAGGGCGTGATGTCATAGATCATGTTAACTTTTAGAGTTTGCAAGAATTATCAAAAAGCTAATTAAATAATTGGTGTAACATCCGTTCCAAATCGAATTGGGAAGGTATGGGAAAAAGTTGATGTTCACGGCGGTCCTGAAAGTCTCCCGGGCCAGACGGTCTTCTGGCCTTACTGTCTTTCGGACCTCTTTCGGGTCTCCCAGGGGGCTGGCCCAATGCCCAATAGGGCTTTACGGTCTTTCGAGTTTTCCGGGCTGTTGGGTCTGCCGGACTTCCTAACATCACGGTATTTTGGGGTCTTACAGTCTTCCCGACCTCACAGATCTTTTGGTCCTGTGGACCTTTTGCTGCATCTGGGCTAACGGTTCTTCGGGCCTAACTGTATTCTGGATCTTCTAGTCCCTGAGTTCAGCGTTACTTCAAACCTGTTTCTCGGGTCTGGCGGACTTTTGAGACGTCCGGTCCTTATAGTCTTCCAGGTCTTTGTCTTCGGAACCCTACTGTCTTCTGGGCTTTACGGCCTACCTCCCCGTCTTGCGGTGCTCAGTGTCTTACACTCTTTCGAGCCTCACAGTTTTTCCGGACCTAACTCCGTACTGTCCCCTGTGCTCCGCAATCATTTTGACCTCCCGTTTCCCAAGTTTCACGGACTTCTGGGCGTCACGAACGTTCAAATCTCCAATACTTTCCCGGTTTCCCGTCCTTCCATTCCTCACAACGTACAAAAAACAACAAAATATACAAATTCATTTAGTTTTTCTCTTCTATACAACAAACAAAATAAATTGAGAGCACCCATAATATTCAAGCAATATGATGATCTTCTAACGGTTTGTGTACATGATGATGGCTATGATTATACTTTGTCGAATACGCGTGCTTCCAGATTTCCGCGAGGCATGCCGAACTATGAAATCTGTAGAATACCACTAACGGTGAAGACATGTTGAGGAGGGCCGAGTAGACGGACGCCATTTTATGAGGGAAGCCAAAGTTCGACTCGATCGCTGGAAAAATAGAGGTTGAGGGGAATAGAATTGTAAGGGGAAAGGGAAACTTACTTTCAAAAGTGTGATAAATAAATAAGTTGATATTGCAGACCACTAGGAATGTGATTATCTGTTTGCCGGGCTGGTTGAGGACATTGCTAGCGGATAAGCTTCGTAACCTGGAAAAATGAGGAGTTGAGGAGTTGGAAGGCTGATTGACGCGCCTGGAGGACCTCTAGGCTCGTAATACCGCTAAACCCGGAAAGCCGCAGGGTCTGTGGAGCCGGCAGGTTTGTGAGCCCAGAGGAACTGCGAGGTCCGGGAGCCGCTAGGACTGGGGAGCAGCTAGGCCTGGGAAGCAGCTGGGTCAGGGGAACTGTCATTCCGAAGGAACGCTAGGCTCAGAGGACGACCAGACCTGGTGGTCCCGACAGGACCACAAGACCGCTGAGCCCTGTTACTACTGAGCCCGGCGGACCGCGAACCCGGAAGATCGTGAGCCCCGGAAGATCGCAAGGCCCAAAAAAGCCCAAGAGCCGAGTGAAAAACTCACCTAGAAGCCACTAAAATGAATACACTCTGCACCACGACTTGCACAATCCGGAACACAAAAGCCACCACAGTCAGGCACGACGTTCCCTGCATATTTGTCAACCGCTCATTTAAATACAAATCCAATCCTAAAACAATCGATCTAGAAATCTATTTTTTTTCCCAGCTGATGCTACCTGTACTACAATAAACAATCTCTCCAGCCAAGCCGACAATCAACAGAATCTCGTCAACAACTTGTCCATGAGCGTGTAATCGGTACTGGAGTTTGCGCATTCTGTAAAGAAAAGAATGAAAATACATACAAAAATAGTGTGCGGAAGTGGCGGAGACCGAGAGATCAAAGTCACAGAATATGTGCCCTTTGAATAAATATGAATGTATATACAGACGCTTGTGTTTTTTCTTTGTTGGATGAGTAAGTGGATTGTGAAACATGTGTAGTGTAGTCGAGGGGTTCCCCAAGAAGTTAGGATAGGCAAGGGGCTGGGGAAACGTATTTTGCTACCCGTGAGAGCTACCACAACGACAAAATATGCAGAATTTTACGCTAAACATAGTTGTAGCTGAAAATTTTTCGATGTTCATAATGACACTCTAGTGGGATTCTAGTGAGAGATAATTCTAAAGGGGAGTGTCCTAGGCTCACAGAGGTCTATACGTGGTTTTGTGTGGTATAAAACCCGGCTTCCAAGTGTCAAACTCCTAAAATTTTGCCATCCCAAGTGAACTCACCTTACAAAAGCGGCAAACACCGCCAGGAGGGTCACACAGAACAGGACAGTCTCAGCGATTCCGATAACCTCATCAGCCACCCGGGGCTTGTCACTGTTGTTGTAGATGTAATGCATGGAAATTGATACAAATGAGCCGATCAGGAGGACCAGTGCGGCGAAGATCCCGACGGATGTTGATCTGGAAGAAATGTAGTTGGCACAAGTCGTCGGTTGTCCTAATGTATCAGTCTGGCTACTATCTGGGACCAGTATAGGTGCCTGGGACGGGTATCCGTGCAGCCCTGTGTCCCGGTTACCCAGGCATCCAAGAGAGTGCGAGAAGATCCGCGGATTCTTTATCCAGGCCCACAAACTGCCTGGGACTATGTCAGGTCCCTACCCTCCATTCCCTCCCATCACTCACTTGCAATCAAACCTAACGTGCTTCTTCCTTTGCTCCTGCGGCTTCTCCTCTCCTTCATGCTTCCAAATGATGAAATACACGGCGGCGGCGATCAGCGAGAACCTACAATGTTTGTTTTTTGTGTGGAGATCATAAACTTATCAGTTACTACATGACGATTTGCTTCAAATAATTCAACAATGAGTCACTAACAAATTTCTTTGTTTATCACGGAGACCGAGGTCAAAAAGTCAAGAGATCAGTCTGTGTAAGAGGTATCAATGTACTTGTTCAATCAGATAATAGTCTAGTTGTTGAGTACGGCACAGACCACATTGTGACTTTAGGGAAATCCTAAATCTTGGCAAAAAAAGTTTGAAAAGTCAGTCTCTAGGATGCTCAGGAGTGCTTTGGCAGAGCTCGAAGAGGGTCTTAGGTCTTTTACCAGGACCAAACATTTCAAAAAATAAAAAATAAAACTCACTCCACCAGGGTTGTCAGCAGGAAATTGGCGGCACTCCCCAGCTTGTACAACGACCTCAACTGCTTCTCACTAGCGCTGAAGTCTCCTTCCCCTTCTGTCACTATGTACGCTACCGTAGTCGTCACCACCTCCACTACCGCATCCGCCAATGTCATATTCTTTTTCTTCCACTTCTCTTCATTCTTCTGAAGCTTCAACGTTTTCTTGTCACTCTTGTAGACCGCCTTTGCTAGACAGAGGGAAAACCAGACCCAAAGGTTCACAGCGATACAGTGCATCATTCCGAAGCTCGCTATGAAACTGTTTTTGGGGAGGTCAATTTTGGAGTTGCAACAGAGGAAATGCATTTGCATGTAGGTGAAGACAAAGGCGAATATGTACTTGATGACGTAGATGTTGTGACGGGCGTTGGTGAAGAAACAGAGGAAGATCTCGGAGCCCCAGAGGACACTGCCAAGGGTGCCGAATACTGAAAAAAGGGAATCGAAATGGTGTCGGGATTGTTTGGTCTGACATCATGCTTCGATAGGCTCTGATATATAGAGATGAGGCTAGTGGCCCAGAGGATTGCTAGGACCGGAGTACCGGTAGTCCTGAAGGAGCGCGAGGCCCGGAAGACCGCGAGGCCCGGAGGACCGCAAACCTTACCGCTAGACTAGGAGTCATGCTAGGCTCCGAGAAGCGCGAGACCCGGAGCAGGGAACCCCGGAGTACAGCAAGCTTCAGAGCATGCCCTTTGGTAGTACGACTCCCCCAACACCCATATCCCAA
>GL381024.1:0-11406 GCA_000143925.2 Caenorhabditis brenneri | reverse complement strand
GTCGCAGACTCTGTGATGGCTATCACATCATTTTCTAATGACATTTTTTACAGTTTCATAATGTTCCCTAATTCTCGATTTTGGAGTGATGGGTGCTAAAATTTCAATTTTGTGGTATATTCCCAAGCAATTCTAGGTCTAGGCAATTTCCACAAAAGTTTTCATTCTAGATGATCGGAAAAAAAAAACTGTAACGGTTCTTCCCCGGTTGAAAGTCGGATCGCCAAATTTCTGTTATTTTTGTGTTGTAAGAAATTAGAAAACCTTTGATAAGATGTTCCGGAATAGTACTATTTCATGAGATTTTTTGCTGTTTCATAGTATTCTTTTTTTTTATAACGTGGATTATCAGCAATTTGTAAACGTTCCTCGATGAAGCCACTAATATTCTTTCTGTTCGGATCTTAATTTTTTTATTCATTTTAGTGTGAACCCCGTTCTAGGAACTAAAGTCTTTCATTGAACCCCATAGCTGGAATTTTTGAGATTTACTGTTCCTAATATGCTTGAAGAGCAATACCGCTTGTTCAGTTTAGTAGAACTCCGTCTGGAAAAAAAAAAAGATCCACTTCCCGAAAAATCTTGGCTCTCACAAATGCTGTTTCTGAAAATGCATTCATTCTTTGGTCTGTCTTGCCAGAATATTAAGCCTTTCCTTATAGCATTCATTAGACCATTAACCATGAACTCTGTCAAGTAACGTTACGTGCAAGTGGTTTCAAACTTCATTAAAGTTTTGCAACGGGAAAATAAAATTATCATCCTAAGTTTGAAAAAAAAGCAGTATTACCATGGCGACTTTAAAAAATTTTACATTTTTCAGTGTGTTTGTTTGAATCAATCTTTTTGTTATCATCATTGGTATCGTTAAAAACTCGATAAGACATGCTACCAAGTAACCATTCCGTTCACAAAGCATTGTGCTTTTGTTAACATGGAGTTTCGAACCTTCCCTTTATTTCGAGAAATTTGCACCTAGAAAAAGTAGAACGCATAGTAATTTGAAAATAAATATACCTGTTCCACTGTGTTTTCAAAATTGAATGTTTTTCCTATTTCTGGAATCTCAGTCTTACTTTGATTAAAGTACCGCAAAAGCACTGAATACTCATCAAGATCGTCAATACGCCTTATGAACACATGAAGTTTCTGAATCAAAGAATTATTCAAGGATCTGTATGTGATTTTCCAAAAATTCAAACCCCCACAGTTTCTCAAAATTGAGAAAACTAGACTAAAACCTGCATGGTACAACAGAACATTGGTTCATGTTTCAATATGTCTACTTCACAACTCTTCTTTGTTCACATTAATCATTCTCCATTTTTACTAAAGGTTTTATTGCTGTTAAGATAACTTTTATAGACCTTACAATTAATGTTTCATGGAGTCTTCAAGAATCGACCGTTTTTCATTACTCTTGTTTTAAAGAATTCTTTCAATACACAAATTAATTCTGTAGTTTCATCCCTAAATAAACTGACTTTCCGAAACAATGAATTTTTGAAAAGTTTGAGTTCCAATTTCTTAGTTTTCAAATCACCAGTCATCACCTATCATCTATCAATTCCATTCTTTCCCTAACCCCATCATCACTTAATTCGAAAAACAAGAATGGAAGAAGCAGAAGGAGAAGAAGGAGAAAACGAAGATGACCACCATGTTATTCCTCCTCTTCCAATTTGTCGAATGTTCACAACTCGAAACACTATTTCTCCTTTTTTCTGTTACATCTTCTAAAGAGTAAAACGGACGGACGAAGGGGGAGGAGGAGGAGTAGGCAACCTTTTTTCTTCACTTTTCAATCTGTGTACAACACTCTGAAATACTCAGACAAGATTCTGATATTTTTATTATAGCTTTCATTGTTTGATCAGTGAAATTAAGAAGATGAAACTTTAAAATAAGAAATCGGGGGGATCTAGTTTCTCGGATTTTTCGTTTTGTGCTTTTTTGCCCGGAGTCGGATTTATGACAGGAATTTTTCATATCCTCATAGACAAGAAGTCACCATTGAAAAAAGACTCATAAAAATGAAGAAGGTGAAACTGTAGAATAATAAAATTGAGGGGTCTAGTTTCTTGAGTTTTTTTTTGTTTTTTTAACCGCACTCATAATGAAACGGGTCTGGATCTATCACACTCATAATGGCTTTGGAACGGTAAATTTATTATTTCTACTTTTCAAAAAAAACGTTCCCAGTTTCCACAGTCTGTTAATCTGAGATTTACTACGTTACTAATGACATGGCATGAGTTTAACCCGACACTGTTAAATTAACTATTGACAGTTCTGATCAGGCTTTTTGTCGAATCTGTCGCCGACTACCCACTGAACTAGAATTTTTGATCTCTCATAGTTGCGGACATTGCCTAAATGAACTTTGTGTTTCACCATATTTTCATCAGTTTTTCGGAAAGTTTATCAGTGTTTAACCTTCCTTATACAGTTTTATTGAATAATTCTAGAGCTGATAATTTTATAATAAAATGTGGTTCAGGATGTAAAAAATTGTGTCGTCAGATTGATAGCAACTTTATTAGTGGAAATATCATCCGTGCTCGTCAATTAATCTTCTCCAAGACCCCTTGAAACTGGAAATAATAGTGCTCTAATTGCTTCAGAACTTTTTCTGATCCTAACGTTAAACTTATCATTAACTTAACCTTTGGGAACTTTAAATATTATATACTGAGTTGCTTTGGAACATTTTCTGTTTATAAGTTCTTGTTCTTGTATATAATCATTGATTTTGTCAATGGTGACTTTTTCTATCTAGTGGGTTCCTTTTCAACAACGCTTTCTGTTCAAGTTATTCTTGAGCACCATATTCTACTGGTATTACCATTTCCGAGTTAAAAATGAGCTAATTCCGAGAAGCTCTTACTTTTAAAAGGAAGATTCAGTAAATTGGTGCTAATAAATATCACAAAAACCGTTTTTGATATGGTTGTTTCGAAACAAGTGTTTCTGTTTTGTTTTGTGGGTATAAATTCATCCGGCTATTATTAACTGCTCTCGTTCATCCTTTTCTTGCACTCAATTTTCTGCTCCCTTATAACTTCAGATCGTTTTTTTCACTGTTAACACAATTATGAACAGTAAATCCTGTTTCCAATTGCAATGATAATTTTTTTAAGCTCACCTTTTTTTTTCTTGCATTCTAGTTCATTGTGTAATTTTTCTATATAAGAGCGAGTATTAGTTGTTCAACTGATTCAAGACTTGTACAGGGTGCGCCATATATATTAGGATGGGTTTGAACCGCTATAACTCCCGATTAAAAAGTCGAATCGGCTTGGGATTTTGCAAAAAGTTTATTCATATGATACAAAAACAAATTGCATTAACAGTTTTCAAATCTTTCTTATCTGTCCTTGATCACTACACGAAGTCGCTTCGGGTAGGAGTCGACCATGGCACGCAGGTATTGGATGTCAAGATTGATCCGAAAATATTTACCGTGGAAGCAACCAAGAACGAGCCAAACCATCAAATCATTGTTAAAAACTTCCAATCGGCCTTCCAGAAAGGAAAAATCCTCAATAAGACGTCTCATTCGGCTTCGGTCATGGTGTTCGGTGGGGTCTGTTCAGATGGCAAAACTCAGCTCATTTTTGTGGATCCAGGAGCTGAGGGCAACCAGATTTATTACCGAGATCACATTTTAAAGTCTGAAGTTCATCCCTAGTCTCAAAAGCACTTCGGAAATCAATCTTGGGTCTTCATGCAGGATGTTGCGCCCGTTAACCGCGTCAAAGCCACCCAACAGTGGTCAAAAAACTTTTTCCCGGAGTTTATCACTGCAGCAGAATGGTCAGCTTTGTCGCCGAATTTGAATCCGATGGACAATGCCGTGTTGGGGTATTTAACCCAGAAAGTTTCGACTAGAAACTATGCAAATTTGGATGCTGTGAAGAAATCACTTTTGGAGGAATGGGGCAATCTTGACATCCAACACCTGCGTGCCATGGTCGACTCCTACCCGAAGCGACTTCGTGTAGTGATCAAGGCCAAAGAAAGAAGATTCAAAAACTGTTAATGCAATTTGTTTTTGTATCATATGAATAAACTTTTTGCAAAATCCCAAGCCGATTCGACTTTTTAATCGGGAGTTATAGCGGTTCAAACCCATCCTAATATATATGGCGCACCCTGTAATGTTTTTCATGGTTACCAGAGCTAGAATTGAGCTCTTCACTTCATTCAATCGATATCCTGTTAGCACAAAAAAATTTCTGTTTTGATTCCTTCAAAAATACTGAAACTGACCTTGAACATCACTACGTTGTGGTTTTGTACTGCTCTCCGTGTAACTTGTTTCCTATTCTCAAAACGATTACCATGATTTATTGTCAGATTTGGAATACTAGTTCATTTCTCGAATATTTTCAATCCTTCCTAACATTTTTCCTCGAATATTTTCAATTCTTCCTAACATTTTTCCTCGAATATTTTCAATTCTTCCTAACATTTTTCCTCGAATATTTTCAATTCTTCCTAACATTTTTCCTCGAATATTTTCAATTCTTCCTAACATTTTTCCTCGAATATTTTCAATCCTTCCTAACATTTTTCCTCGAATATTTTCAATTCTTCCTAACATTTTTCCTCGAATATTTTCAATTCTTCCTATTTTCATTGTAAGCTTTTCCCCTTCAGTTTGCTTCTTCACTTTCTTCTCGAAAAATCCATTACTCAACATACCTCATTCTCCTTCCAGGTATACATCTTCCGGATGAAACGGGATATTTCTTCTTCTTCATCTTCTTTGGCAATATGATATCCGAATTGTGATTCTTCCCCTTTTTGGACTTCTTCTTCATATACAAAAAGGTCAAACAAACATACAGCATCCGCAGTTAAGTTATTACTCTCAAGGTGAGTTTATGGGGATTCGGGGACGAGAACGGGGGTGCATTGGAATGCATACTATCCATATGGTTCAATAATCTACGCGGAACAGTAAAAATCGTTAGGAAAAAACAGAAAAAAAATAGATTTCTGAAGTGGAATGAAAAGGGAAAATAATGTTGGAACTCCTGACTAGGAAAATTTTGTATTTGGTTACCAAATACTGGTGAAGCTGTTATTTACATTTTCAGCTCAAACTTGAAAGCTTAGTTTTCTTAATATCTTTAATTTTTGCTGCTACGTCGATTATGCCTACAAAGAAACTGCAGTTTTTTTCCACGGATTCGATTTTTATAGAGCATTGGTTCTAGCCAATCGACGTGCCAAAATATGTTGTTCGCTTAAGAACTTGGTGAAAGTAAACTAGAGGGCTTGGAAAATCATTTGGGTAACTAATACTATTATCACTATCATACATCAGATAAGAGGTTCCGGAAACGGGAAAGAGAAATTGGAATTCTCCGAAATCTTACCTCATTTTTATGTTTCAAAATGTTCACATAACCATCATGCACTTATTTTTTTTTTAATCTGGTCTCTTTGATCCAAACTCTTCAAACGTAGAGACTTTGTACGCATTATTGCTTATGTTATGCTCTCATAAATGTACCAATAGTACTTCTGGGACGTATCTTAAAACTAGAATGACTTGTAAACCTTGCAAAATGTTCAAAAGAGTGCAGTGTTAATAGTCAGAGTTGAAGATTTCATTTCTAAAAATTTACTGTTTTGAATCTGTTTGAAGAGAATATGTCCAACGGGACAGACAATGTCTTATTCGTTAAAACCCGAAAAATACCAACTTTTTACAACTTTCAAAAAAAACTCGGATGTTGTTGACAAAAAATGTGAAAAATATTCTGTTTCACTTTCTTATCAACTCAAATGCATCTCTTTAGTTTATAATTCTTGTCTTTCATTATCTTGATGGTCACAAAATTGAAACGGACAGTTCTAATATAGGGGAGCACAAGCATTTTTCATCACTGTTGCCAAGGTACGCGCTACTCATTTTCTACTTAATCAAACCTATATAATAACAAAATTGAAATTTTCTCCCCGATTCAATTTGTTTTTATTAACAAAACTGTAAAACCCGATATTTAATCGACTACAATATCCATCCCGTTCTATTCCCGGACGCCACCCCATATAAAAAGTCGTAGAGAAAAGTTTTCGGAGACACAAAAAAGAACAAGAAAAAATGCATGAAAATTGTGAGTTTTTTATTGTTTTTGCAACATGTCCTCCGTTCTTCTTCTATCTTTTTTTCACAACCAACGTCTTCTAATATGCCCCGAGGCGGCAGAAATATCTGAAAAAGAGCCGACACCCCGAGACAACCAAACAAAAAATAACATTTTGATATAACTTTTCTGAAATTTCTTTCGTTCTGAAAGTCCCTCCAGACCAAGTGTTCCAGTAGCCCTAAATTTTCAGTTTCAATCTATGTTTATGTTAACTTTTATTTTTGAATTTTCAGTCGATGGTTATCCATAACTTCCCTTATCCTCGTGTTGCAGAAAAGTAAATCAAATAGTCAAGGAGGTCATGAGTAATCCTAGCATAGCAAAGCAAAAAAAAAGACAAAAACCTAAGAAAAAATGAAATTTCCGGTGAGATTTGTTGACATTGTTTCGATTTCATTCTCGTAGAGAGGAGTCACATGAATATCCACTCCGTCATCATTTTATTTCATTTTATTTCTCTGGGATTACTGTAGTAAGCATGTGACGTTTGACTTTCTTTAGTGATGTGAAAGACATTAATGTTGCAAATTCAGCAGATATTAGGTTTTTGGATTGAAGATCCCATATTATCATGATTTCCTTTACCTTGGTAATATTTTTCTCCTGTTGTTGCACCGCAGTAATCACGTTTCATGTATCGCATCAAAATTTTTATTCACGATTCCGATTTACAATCAAGACAAAACCGAAAATTTTTTTACCGCTTCAGAATATTTGTAACTTTTGATTTTCACTGGTTCAAATGTTGACTTGTACTTTCTTGTATGAACCACTCTAAACCCAAAATAGTGAACGTTCCCACATCTCTGATAAGAAGAAGTAAGAGTTCCAGTCTAGTTCTTGCCTTTTAAAAATCTAACTTTCTCTGATGACAAACTGGGAAATTTCTTCAAAACAGTTTTCTTTTTAATATTTTTTTGATGTTTCTATTATTCGTCAAATCATGATCTCTTTTCCAACTATTGCTAAATTTTTCTTCTTTTTTCTCTTAGGAAGTTCTGATAAAATCGAAATTTTATGTTGATTATATCTAACACGCCGACTACTGGAACAGGGACATGATGAAACTGTAATTCTTTTAAAATAATTCCAGTTTCAAAATGTCTTGATGTTGTTTGAAAGTTTTTCTAGTTTGATTACTTTTTGAGCCTCTCGATAAAACTGTTCAAATTATTCTATTGAATTTCAGCGATCCATTTGAAACTCTTACTGCTATCAGTATTCTGTCACATGAATATCCACTCCGCCATCATTTTGTTTGATAGTTTGTAGGATTACTGTGGTAGAAATGCAAAGTTTGACTTTACTTGAGATGGGAGGTTTCTTGAAAAAAATCTTCTGTTACAAGATCAGCATATATTTAATGTGTTTTGATTACGGAACTTCCAGTGCTTTGCGATACATAAGCAGAAAAAAATCCAGTTGACTTTCAGATCATTCAAGTTTCACTTTTTATTGCATAGACTTCCATATTTTTACAGTTACACCACTCTTTCAATCTCTGTTTGTAGAAAAAAGCAATAATAAATCAGTGATCTCAAATAATATCGCATACTTTCTAGTTATTGCGAACTGCAGTCTCATTTTCGAAGTTTGGAAGACAGTCTTCTCTATTTTTGCTTGGTGATCCTTTCCGGAAAAAACTGCTTCATGTGTCCTTCTACAGATTGAATAGAAATAAAGCATTGAAAAGAAAGTGTTCATTTTTTAATGTTTTTTTTTTGTTTTCAAGAGCTATGTTAAGTTATCAAAAGTGACAAAAAAATAATCCAGCTGCGCACCCAGTCAGAATTTTGCAAAAAAACGAGCTCATGACTGGATGAAATATGGCTCAAAATTGCTTAAAAAACTGATTTTATTTAAAAAAAAACCGCTTTTCTCGTCTTCACTTATGAAATAAACAAATATATTCGGCAAGAAATTGTAGGTTGAAGTTAGTAATGGGTTGCATTAAGCCAATAGAATAGTTAAACCAACTAGATAAACGACGGGATAGCGAAACAGTAATATATTTATCCAAATTTTCGATTTTTCCTGTTTCAGTATCATGCTAATTCTACCTTAACTTGATTTTCTCGATTGTTTTAGATCGAATTTTATCAAACATTCCGAAATTTCAAAAACCCAGCATGATTAAACTTGAGATTAACGGGGAGAGGTAATTTCGAGAATAATTTCTGTTTAACATTCCTGATTTATAGAGACTAGGTAGATTCTGACCAATATCCTTCATTATGAAGATTCCATCAATTCATCCTACACAGAACCCAAATCCCATCTGTTCCGTGCAGTTTCGAACTTTTTCCGAACCACACCATTCCTTTCATTTTTCTATATTCGTCTTCCGTCCCCTCCATTTTACAAATCTATAACATCTTCTTCTTTTTCTTCTTCATCTCCTAACTCCCCGTCTTCGTCACCAAATCAAGAATAGAAGTCAATGAAGTCGGGACCTCCTTCTCCCTCCCGACGTCTTCTTCTCCGTCGTCCGTAACTCAATTCAGACCCGCGCGCCACTTCCATGACCTTCCTCTCCTTCTCCTCCCTTCCTTCTTCATTTTCGCCACTGTTTATTCGTTCTTCTTTCTCCTTTTTATGCTTCATCTGAACTGAACAACTTCTCCATTTCTCACTCTCTGATTCCATACAAAAAAACAGGGATTCTGAGTCGCTGTGACGCAAAGAAGGGATAGACACCCTCCCGGAGAAAGGTGACACATCATGACACGATGGGTAAGCAGAGAAAAAAAAGAGTCTCAAAAAACAAACGGGTATTTTTGGACTTGAGAGAGTTTCTGATTCAGAACTTTTGTATATTTTGGGTTTTTTGGTGTTTTCCATTACAGTTGGCGGTTTAGTATTGTTAGTTACACTGAGAAGGATAAAAGAAGCAGTAATCGAATATCTCTGAAAAATTTACCAGAAATGAGAAACTATCAATTTCTAGACAGAGCTCAGTGCCAAAATCTAAGTCCTAATAACGTAATATCAATAAACTATGTTACGGTTTCAACATCGCATTATTCAGAGTTTAAAATATGTATTATTGTTGTGGCAGAATTGAAAAATTAGGATTTCACTGCGGTAAGACTATTTGAAAGCATATTTTTTCCATTATCACCTAGTAGTGTTTTTTCAAATCATTTTTTAGAAAACTCTAAGTACTCCGGAGTAGCAACTAAAAAATTTACAACATTTTCGAAACACTAATCTTTGCAACATTCCAGATGAGTCATCCCGGATGGGTGATGGTTTCATTCCTCACCGAACTACTCTCACAGTCATCAAAAGGAATTGCACAGTCATTGGATAACTGTGCGAATGATACAGAGATCATCAATGCACTGCTGAAGGATAGTTATAATAAGGTACGTTGAAAGACGAATATAGAGAGCGGAAAGTATAGTGCTTATGATCGTAGTGAAACAGCTTTTTGCCATTCTCTAAGATTCCTAATTTCAGCACTACATTCCATCTCATCCCACACATGTCCGTGTAGACATGTGGGTCCAGGAAGTGACATCTGTATCGGAGTTGACCCAGGATTTTGAAATAGGTTAGTCACCATCGTCCTTTTTCCTCTAAATCCTTAGAATTTCAGATTTGTACATCAATGAATTCTGGGAGGATCCTGCATTGGTATACGATGATATGAACCCTTGCAAACGAAATATCTCATTTGATGACAAGGTTCTACAGAAGCTATGGATACCCAATACTTGTTTTATCAATTCGAAAAATGCAGCAATCCATGAGTCGCCGTTTAGGTAAGAAAACCAAAAATAGAAGTACAAAATCACAGAAGCGACTTCTGGTGAAATCTGAACACTTTCTGCAGTAACATGAAACCGGTAAACTTATGATAGCGATCTGTCTGCAAAAAAAGCGTTTCCCATTATTATAAAGTTTTCAAGAAAAATTCATTGAATAATCAAGTATGAGTTTACAATTTTAATCGTTTCGGTATTCCAGGAATGTCTTCCTGATGGTCTTCTCGAATGGAACACTATGGACGAACTATCGGATGAAGTTAACAGGACCTTGTGACATGAAATTGAAGAAGTTTCCATTTGACAAGCAAAAGTGTTATCTTACTTTCGAATCGTGAGTTTTTATGGCTATCTTTTTGCTTAACAATTTTATAAAACATCAGTTATGGTTCAGAAGTACATGAAACACGAAGTCATATTTGAATGAAATTTTAACAGAAAATGTGTGTCCTTACAGCTTTACTCGGCGTATTTTCACTTGATCCTTAAGCTATCACTAGAAAAAGTTTAGATTCCATTTTCATAGGTATCTGAAACATGAAAACGTATTTAAGATACCTGATAATTTTGCGAGACGCCATACTTTATATGTTTTCAATCAGATTCAACTACAACACCGGAGAAGTTCGAATGTCATGGAATCAACCATATCCAGTGATTCTACTCAAAAGGATTGATCTTCCAGATTTCAAGCTTGTAAATTTCAGTGTCATCGCTGTGGAACAGGTCAGGGTTTTATTACTTAATTGCCCGATTTGTGGAATGTTAACATTTCATTCCTCTGTTGTCTTACCAAGTCTCAGAATCATTAATATTTATTTTTTATAGGTGGGATTTTTCCATCATACCTTTTTGTTCTTCTAAAAACTCCCAGAACCCGCAATCCATGTTTTTCCAGATGTACCCAGCAGGATGGTGGGACGAGCTGACTGTTGCCTTTGTGTTTCAGAGAAGATACGGGTGGTATGTATTACAGGGGTGAGTCAGATCCTTATAAGCATCACTGATAAAATAGAGGTTTCCAGATATATTCCAACTATGGTCACAATTGTCATCTCATGGATTTCGTTCTACTTGGGACCGAGGTAAGGACATTATCCAATAAACTGAACGATCAGCAAATGCGAAACGTAATAGTCACAAGTTTCGAGTGATATCACAAAATAAGAGTTCGAAACCGGAAAATTAAATGAAATAAGATCGGTTTCACACTGTTCACCTGTATTATGAGCACTGGAATTTCCAGTGACTCTCTGATGTCTTCAATTTTTCCCTTCTTCTATCTTAACCTAGATAAACACATACAATCATCAACTATACGATTTTACAGTCTTCACATATACGTAAAGCAGTAAAATTTACAGTCGATAGTTTCATCGCTAACATTACATTTTCCAGAGCCATCCCGGCCCGAACGATGCTTGGAGTGAATTCTCTTCTTGCAATGACATTTCAATTCGGAAATATCATTC
>GL381021.1:0-10547 GCA_000143925.2 Caenorhabditis brenneri | reverse complement strand
ATGCAAAATTTAGTCGGCAAATTTTAAAATACCCAAAAAAAATTTTTCTCGATCATGAATTGTAATACACATAATATCAAGAAACATTTTCCGGGAACAAAACTAACAACAGTGTGAAACAGTAAAAAAATTAAGTTTTTCCGATTACAAACTCAGGATAGACTGGAGAAAATTTTACTGACCCGAATTCATAATTTTATGTTAAACAGTGAAAAAAGTTTTTTTTTTGCAATCGAGAGTCTTTAACGGACGAAATATCAGTCCAAAGAGTTTCCAGAAAACGAACATATTTTTTTGAAACAGTAAAAAAATTATTGTTCCGAAATCTAAAGTCTGCTTAATTACAGGAAAAATGGTTACAGCACTGGTAGAACAATTTTGAAACAATAAATTTTTTTCAAGGTATTTATTTTTTCCACGAGTGCAAAGGCGGATAACTTTTGCAAAAAAGTTAACATATATCCCGAAAACATGTCCGGTGGAACAGTGATCAAATATTGTTACTATTTCAAAAAATATTGGAAATTTGAGCGTTTTCAGATTTATTCAGTTTTTTTTGTATTGTTTTTGAAACGTTTTCCGAGAAAAATTTGTTATAGTGAACTCGCGAGAGAAATAAGTTTCACTTCGAAGGCGCAGCTTCTTGGGTCTCGTTTAGACCGCTTGCGTCTTTTTCGATACAGGCCTGGATGGAGTTATGATAGAGGACAAGCGTTCTTAACAATACCCGAAAAGCAAAATTCACTATATAGAAAAAGTTTGTTATGTATTTGTGAAACAGGAGTAATATTTCCAAGAAAATCCTCCAATTATTGAATTTTTTTTGAAACAGTAAAAAAATTCCAATTTCAATATTTTTTCTGGCCTTTTTTTAATGGGATCTGTTGTTGCCAAAAATCCTCCTGCTAGGCTTTTCGATGGAAAGAAACAAAGTAGTCGAAGATAAGCACATGGAATATTAAATCCAGGAGAATGCAATTCAGACAAAAAGCGGAATCAACAACAGTATTTTTTATTCAAAATTTGGAGCAAAGGAAATTAGAACGATCCTGTAAGAACAGCGTGAGCCGGGACGATACCATTTAGTCGAAGAGCATTTGTCTGGCGTGACGATTGAGCGTTCTTCTGGTGCTGAAATTTGGCGGATTTTTGTTGGCAAGTACTCAACTGCTATGTTGTAGCTGCTACTGTCTTAACTGCTATGTTTGCCTTTTCTGCTATAAATCAACTGCTATAGCTATACCAGTTGAGATATCAAAAGTGGCGGAAATAGCAGTTGATTCATAGCAGAAGAGCCAAATATAGCAGTTGAGACACTAGCAGTTACAACATAGCAGTTGATAGTGCCGACAGTGCCTAAAACGGCCCGTTTTGGGTTGTTTGAACATATTCGGGCCGTCTGGGCCGATATAGGCCGATTTAGGTCGTTTGGGCCCCATTGTGCCGATTCTGGCCGGTCGGGCCGATTTAAGCCGCTTTGGGCTGATTCGGGGCGTTTCAGGCCGATGCGGGCTGTTCGAGCCCGATTCTGGCCGTCCGGACTGATTTAGGCCAAGCTATCAGCTAGTGAACTGTATTTTACCTCAAAATATAGAGCACCGGTTCTCATTCGCAGCTTCTGGATGCTCTTCCTTTCCTCCTCTTCCTTTCCTCCGAGAGGTACAGAGGCGGCCACTTTGGATTGATCTTTCCTCCAAAATTTTCCTCCAAAATTATGCACATGTGGAAATGAGCGGCAGAGTTATGGGAAAGTTAGCAAAAAAGGAAGCTCAATCGTTGCTCTGACAAGATTCTAGTCCAATTAAAATATAGAAAAACCAAAATTATTTTATCTCACAGATTGAAATCATCCGAAAAGAAAAACCAAAGAAGCAACTTTCCCAAATGTTGTTTTTTTATGTTGCTGGGAAATGTGTTTTTATGTTGCTGGGAAAGGACCTGAAATCGGAGAGATGTCGTTTTATGACCAAATACAAATAAATTTTATGATGGGAAATCATATTTTGTAGAAAATTCGCAACTATATTTCTAGATAATAATTATCCAGTTCAACGGTTACGGTAATAATAAATACTATTCGCACGGCTGGAAATTTTATTGGAAGATTATTCAAATGGGGACACTAAGACTATTGGAAAAATGTGCAGAATATTGAGATCATTAGAATGGCCAAAAACGTGGAATGAAAGGTGTGATGTATCTCGCCAAAAACCCTTGTGGCTGCTCCACACGACGACGTTGGGCTGCTGGCTCGTCTTCTTCATTTCCTGTGTGGCGACGACGGCGTTCACTCTGAATCAAAGTTGGTTCCACCGCTTCCATCATCGATTTCTCTGTCTTGACGAACCTTCATTTTTGCTAGCTCCGCTTCCAACGTTGTCAGCAACCTGACTTCTTTGCTGGAATTCGAATATTTTAAAACAAGTTTGAATTTTCTGAAACTAACAGTATCATCATTGGCATTCTTGGCAAGAGAGTTGCTTCTAGCGAGATCTTCTTCTTCTTCTTCATCTTCGTCCTCGTCATCATTATCACTATCCGGAACTCCTCCACCACCGTTGACTCCAGTCTGTAGGAAAATTTAAAATTAGGAATAAACTATCAAAACAATGACTCTCGTAATTTTCAGGATTGGTAGCCCAACTCGTGTCTTGTTGACCAGGGCTGTCAAATCGGGCCGCGGCCGTTTTTATATCTCTCTTCCTAGCGGTGGGATCTTTTCGATGCAAGAGGCGGCCTTGTAGAGCACAAAAAGTTAAGCATATTTGTGAAAAGACGGCCCGGAAATTGTTATCCGCGGCCGACTTATAGCAATAGGCCGCGGCCGGCCGTCTGACAGCCCTGTTGTTGACTCATTCTCCCACCGGCAGTTTCCGTCCATCTATGATGACAAGAATTTGAACTGCGTATCGAGTAAGGCTTGGCTAACGGGCGGGCAAAAACGGGTACCCGTTGCCCGCCTGCCGCCCGCCCCGCCCCGCCCGCTGCCCGCCCGTTCGCCGCCCGCTCTGCAGTGTTTGCGTCAGCGTGTCATTACGTACGCATGCACCACACCTGACGACAACTAATAATTTTGCATTTCAATTTTCCACTTGATATTTTTTATCGATTTTTTTCGATTTACTTGCATAATTTTTACATCTTTGAACAACTTCCGCGTTTTTTTCAACAAAATTATCGATTAAAAATGTCGAAATACATAAATCAGGTTATTTCATTTAAAAAATGTGAAAATTGGACTTGCAAATTTATTGATTGTCGTAAGGTGTGGCGCCTTTGTACGCAATGACACCGTCACGCAAACACTGCAGAGCGGGCGGCGAACAGGCGGGCAGCGGGCGGGCACGGGCGGCGGGCGGGGCGGGCGGGTGAATCGCCGCCCGTAGCCAAACCTTAGTATCGAGAGATACCATCTCTTTTGAAGCTGCATAATTTGGTGTACGCGATGGATGAATTTCCGTTTTTTTGGGCGTACAATCATGTTCATACTTCATTTTGAAGCATTGAAGAATCTATTCACGGCCTAACAGTCAAAATAAAAACAATAATTAACAAAAATTAATAAAAATTAACATTTTGAGGAATATGTTGAAGGTTTTTTTTTGAGATAGGCATGATATTTACCATTTGCTCAGTGACCAACATTGGAGAAGTAGTGGTGTCTGTGGATGAATCTGTCGGAATGAATGCTGAAGTGGTTCGTGTCGTTGGAGCAAGCAACTTTGCTGTGCTTCCAACTTGGGAGCTCTGAAATAAAATAATATTATAGAACTTCTTTTCGATGGATTGAGTCAGGATTTTGTTTCATTAACACATCATTTGTGAATCTTGTCAGGAAACAATTTTCTTTCAATGCGTATCGTTTAACATTCATACCTCTTCTCCAGTTGTCATTGTAGAAGATGGTGTAGTGGCGGAAAGGCGAGTGAAGATACTTGAAGCTGGTGTTGGTGTCTGAAAACAAACTTTCTTTTTGAATAGTATGACTAATCGAGACCGAAAGCTAAAGCACTCTCTTTTCTCTGCGTCCAAGATTGAGGGTGCGTATCTCAAAAATGGGCGGAGCTAGTAAGAATAATGAACTACAGTGTTGCTCAGAATAAAATTTGAAGCAACTTTGTAGTTGAAAATTTTTTGCTAGCTCCGCCCACTTTTGAGATAAGTGCCTTTAAAGTTGAGGTAAGTCGAAAATTTGAAGGCGCATATCTCAAAAGTGGGCGGAGCTAAAGGAAAATCGTCAACTGAAAAATTGCTCAAAATTCAATTTCGAGCAACTTTGTAGTTGACAACTTTTTTCTAGCTCCGCCCATTTTTTAGTTATGGGTCTTCAAATATCAGGGAATTTCTCTACTATACTCCTTCCTTTTGAATTCCCTTCATTGTGAAATTGAGGTGATTTTTTGTCGAAAATAATCAATAAAATGTATTTTTCATACACTTACCTCTTAGTTTTTTTCATTAAGATATAGTTGAAGAATAATAATTCAATAGAAATCGTCCAAATATTCAAAATAATCATAGAAACCAGGCCATAACAAATAGCCAAAGGAGAGGAAGAGGCGAATAACTGAATTCGAATGGTGCAAGAGGTCAAAGCAAGAGAGAGAGAGACATGGAAGAGAAGAGAGTGCAGAGAAAAAGAGGAAGATGACTGTGGAGTCCGAGTGGAGCACCGAGGAAAATTAGGAGCGGAAAATTTTTATGGGTTCTTTCGGAAAGTTAGTTTTTCGGAATCAGCGTTTCAAGGCGGTTTAGAAAAGTACCCACAAGCTCTATTTTGGGGAATTTTTGAAATTTTTATTCTGAGCAATATCACGGTCAATTCATTTCGAAATTAGGTTTATTGGATTCAGGAGACCAAGACGGTTCGAATGAGTATAACCATGACTAGGTTCTGGAAAATTTAGATTTTCCGAAAATTTTCTGTTTCATCGGATTTTTCATAGCTGATTTGGTGCTCTGTCCTACAGTGTAACGATGACTAGGTTTCTAAAGTTCTGATTTTCTAGAAAAAAAACTGTTTCGTGAAATTTCGGATAGACAGGTTTGTGATATTGTTTTCAGTAATGAATCCCTACCAACTACTCACTGCCTTCTGTTCCTCAAAAACGATGAATCCCACTAAAAAATTACAGTTTCATGAAATTTGGTGCTTTGAACTGTATCATTATTTAGGTACTGTTTTCTTCATATCAATTGAATTTTACTGATTCCAAATTTCAGTCAAAAATATTTTTTGTGAAACCAAACAATCGTAGTCTAATTAGGTGATCGTTCGTATCGACTTGTTAGTTTAGGGATCAGAATCTTGGTCAAACTTTGTCGAATCGCTTCGAAACTAGTATAATCGGGTCCAGAGCGTCAAAACGGGTCAGGAAAGTACCCATACAACCCATTTCTGGAAATTTCGAATTTTTTCTTCTGAGCAATTCGGTAGAACCGTCATAACTCTGCTAATTTTTGTCAGACCACTGTAAAAGTAAGTTTTTTGGATTCAGGAGTCCAAGACGGTTCGGATGAGTATAACCATGATTAGGTTCTGGAAAGTTTTGATTTTCCAGAAAAAAAAATACTGTTTCATGAAATTTCGGATAGACAGGATTGTGTTATTGTTTTTGGTATCAGTACCGGAACTTCTGATTTTCTAGAAAGTTTTTTGGACAGACAGGTTTGTGATTTTGTTCCAGTCATCATCGTCGTCATAAGATCTCAACGGAATATGAAATTGATGAATTCTACGAAAGAATTTTCAGAAACAGTGAACAAAAAATATTTTTCGACAATTTTTTTTGAAACCAAACACATTGTATCAGCCTGAAGAGTTTTCAGGAGAAACTTTTTTTTTATTTTGAAACAGTAAAATTTATACCGAATTACCATTTACTACAACACAAATGAGGACAGTACTGATTGAAAATTTTTGAAACGGAAACGTTTTTCCGCAAGCAAAAGCGTACTCATCAGAAATTTTTTTTTTGCTGTTTCAAAAAAAAAATTTTTTTTTCTCGTACTATGACTCTTTCCGACTATGGTTACTGGATAAAACACCTTCCAAAAAATAACTAACTGTTTTTTGAAACAGGAAATGCTGGGGGAAAAATTTTTGCAGCAATATTTATTGGATTTTCCTTTTTTCGCAAAAATATTTAACTATGCAACATTGAAAAAAAATCTCACTAGAGAAGATGACACCAGGAGCATATAGTTGAGTGAAAACTAAATTTTTTCAGATGAAACAGTAAATTTTTTTTGAATTGGGTTGAGGTAAAGGCACCTCTAAAGTAAGGCTTTGTTAATCAAATCATAACAGAATTACTCTGTTAGTCAAAAACGATGAATTCCACAAAAAACATTACAGTTTCATGAAATTTGGTGCTTTGAACTGTATCATTTTAGGTACTCTGTTCTGAACTCTGCATCAATTTTACTTTACTGATTCAAAATTTCAGATAGAAATATTTTTTGTCAAGCGAAACAATCGGAGTCTATCGTAATCGATTTTTTAGTTTAGGGATAAGAATCTTGGTCAACCTTCGTCGAATCGCTTCGAAACTAGTATATTCGAGTTCAGCGCGTCAAGACAGTTCAGAAAAGTACCCATAAGACTAATTTTTGGAAAGTTTCAGAAAATTTTATTCTGAGCAATATCACGAAAACCAACATAACTCTTCTAATTTTTGTCGGATCGCTTTGAAAGTAGGATTTTTGGATTCAGGAGGCCAAGACGAGTCGAATGGGTATAACCATGGTTAAGTTCTGGAAAGTTTTGATTTTCTAGAAAAAACTACTGTTTCCTGAAATTTCGGATAGACAGGATTGTGTTATTGTTTTTGGTATCAGTACCGGAACTTCTGATTTTCTAGAAAGTTTTTCGGACAGACAAATTTGTGATGTTGTTTCATGCATCATCATCCTAAGTAAAGCTTGTTCGCCGGACGGGCAAATTTGGACACCCGCCGTCCGCCGCCGCCCGTTTGCCGTCCTTTCGCCGTCCGCCTCAGGAAGGGAGGGTCGGTTTTTGGAAGAAAACTTTTTGTGCCAATTTTCTTTTTCAATCCGTTTTTGACCTCAATTTTGAGCTCCAAAACATATTTGGTTCCCAAAAATCCCAGTTCTCTTCAAAAATGAATTGAAAGCCGAAGAAAATGGGGAAAATAAAGAAAAGTCCGTGAGTTGACTCGAAATAAAAGTTTTATACACCGTCCCGTCAGAATGCAGACGGACGGCGGACGGGGCGGACGACAAATACGAGCCTTAACCCTAAGATCTCAACGAAATATAAAATTGACGAGTTCTACGAAAGAATTTCCGGAAACAGTGAACAAAAAAATGTTCGACAATTTGTTTTTGAAAGAAAACAAGGCGTATCAGTCTGAAAAGTTTTCAGGAGACACTTTTTCATTGAAAATGTAAAATTTTTGTGCTCGAAACCCCAATTTCACGTAAATTACAACATAAATGGTGGCAGAACTATTCGAAAAACTATGAAACGGTTATTTTTTTTGAAAACCATGAACAGCTTCCAGATGAAACAGTGAAAATTATTTTCAAAAAGATTTATCGAAATCAAAAAAGTTTCAGGTTATTATTTTGTTTTTTTTTTTGCTGGAGACAATTGATTTCTGTAAAACTTGATTTAAAAGAATTTGCACTCCATTTGCGTAGTAGATGTAATATTTTCTGATATCGTTTAAAAACTTTGAAATGATTTTCGAAACAGTAAAAAAAATGTTTTCAGTTTCAGCATTTTTTCTGGTACAACACCGCTCTTGGTCATTTGTTACTGATTCAAACACCTTCCAATATTAACTAACCTTTTTTTGAAACAGGAATTGTTGAAAAAATAAGTTCGCAGCCATATTTATTGGATTTTCTATTTCTAGCGATATTACTCAATTATGTTTGAGGAAAAAGCACTTTAAGGATTGGCTTACGGACGGGCAAAAACGGAACATCTATATCTGAAGTTTACTTTTTCAGCTCGAACGAAAATATTTTGAACTGAAGTTTTGAAACAGTGATTTTTTTTTCACAAACTGTCATCAAGAAACACTTTTGAACTTAAAAAAATATTCGAGGCTGCCTCTTAACACAGTAACAAATTCAATCAAAAACACTGAAAAAATTTGGAACAGTAAAAAAAAATGTTATAGTGACTGGTTATATCAAGTAGCTAAACAATCGGTAGAGTTCAGAGAACGGAGTTCCACGAAATAGTAAAGTATTTTTGCGTAATAAAACTTTTTTGGGAAAGATTTGAAATTTTTATTCTGAGCAACTTCACGGTCAGTTATTGTCAGCTCGTTAAAGGAGGGCGGAACTCAAAAAAATAATTTCTCTGGAAATTTGACATTAGATACCTCTGGGGGGTTTGAACCTAGGGGTCATTTGGCAGAACACCAAAAGCGTTACCGACTGCGCTACGCGGCCCGGAACGCGCGCCGACTCTCTTTGCCTATATACGCCGGGGCCTTTTTTAGTCTCAATACGAGTCTCAATACAACGAGAGTTCCCACCTCCTTTAAGAAAGTAGTATTTGTGGATTCAGGAGATCAAAGCGGTTTGAATGAGTGTAACCATGACTAGGTTAGGAGAGATTTTGTTTTCTAGAAAAAAAAAGTTTCATGAAATTTCGGATAGACAGGAAGATCTCAAAACGGAATATGAAATTGATGACTTCTACAAAAGAAATTTCAGAAACAGTGAACAAAAAATATGTTTCGGCAATTTTCTTTCTGAAATCTAAATGACAACTATGTATCAGTCTCAAAAATTTTCAGGAAACAAAAAACCTTTTTTTGAAACAGAAAAATATTATTTTGGAATCCCAATTTTACACGAATTACAACACAAATGTTGACAGTACTGGTTGGAAATTTTTGAAACAGACACGTTTTTCCGCAGCGAACTCAGAAAATTTTTTTGCTGTTTCAAAAAAATTGGAATTTTGAAATTTGTTTTTTCTGTTAAAGAACCAATTTTTAAATTTCCTCAAAATTTTGGGAGTTTATTTTGAAACATAAAAGAAAATGTTTCCAGTTTCAACATTTTTTCCGGTACAGTAATACTATCGGGCTGTGGTTACTGATTAAAACACCTTCCAAAAAATAACCAACCTTTTTTTGAAACAAGAAATGATGAAGGAAAAAAAACTTGCAGCAATAGTTATTGGAATTTCCTTCTTTTCGCGAAAATATTCACCTATGTAACAGTGATAAAAAAATTAATCTCACTAGAGAAAATTACACCAGCAAGTATAGTTGAGTAAAAACTAAATTTTTTCGGATGAAACAGTAATTTTTTTTCGATTGGGTTTGAGGAAAAAGCAATGTAATGCTTGGCTTACGAGCGGGCAGAAACAGGAAATCTATATCTTTAAATTACTATTTTAGCTCGACCGAAGATATTTTGAACTGAAATTTTGAAACAGTATTTTTTTTTCAAAATTTCATAAAAAAGGTTTCCTAACTGAGCCAATATCGAGGATGTCTTTTAGCGCAGCCTTAAATTCAACCAATAAAACTGGAAAATTTCGAAGCAGCAAAAAAAACGTTATAGTGACTGGTTATACCAACTAGCTAAACAATCAGTAGAGTTCAGAGCACGAAATTCCATGAAGTAGTAAATGTTTTTTTGCGTAAAAAACTTTTTTGGGGAAGATTTGAAATTTTCATTCTGAGCAATTCAACAGTCAGTTATTGTCAGATCGTTAAGAAAGTAGTATTTTTGGATTCAGGAGATCAAAACGGTTTGAATGAGTATAATCATGACTAAGATTTGGAATGTCTTGATTTTCAAGAATTCAGATAGACAGATTTGTGATGTTGCTTCAGGCATCATCATCATAAGATCTCAACGGAATATGAACTTGGTGAATTCTACGAAAGAATTTTCAGAAACAGTAAAAAAACCTGTTTGGCAACTTTTTTTGAAATCTAAGTGACCACTATCTCAAACTAGTCTCAAAAATTTTCAGGAAACAAAGAACTTTTTTTGAAATTGAAAAAAAAAATTATTTTGGAATCCCAATTTTAGACGAATTATAACACAAATGTCGACAGTACTGGTTGGAAATGTTTGAAACAGACACGTTTTTCCGCAGCGAGCTCAGAAAATTTTTTTGCTGTTTCAAAAAAATTGGAATTTTGAAATTTTTTCTGTGATATGATTCGTGTAACTATTCCTCAAGTTTTTTCAAAATTTTCAAAATTTATTTTGAAACAGTATAAAAAATGTTTTCAGTTCCAAAATTTTTTCTGGTACAATAATGCTATCGGGCTGTGGTTACTGATTAAAACACCTTCCAAAAAATAGCTAACCTTTTTTTTGAAACAGGAAATGTTGAAGGAAAAAAAGTTTGCAGTAATATTCATTCGATTTTATGCTTCTAGCAAAACTAGTTAATTATGCAACAACGGGAACAACTATTCGCGCTAGAAAAAATGCAACTAGACTAGCAAGGAACATATAGTTGAGTAAAAACTAAATTTTTTCGGATGAAACAGTGAATTTTTTGAATTGAGTTTGAGGAAAATTCACCTCTAAAG
>GL381019.1:1255-15793 GCA_000143925.2 Caenorhabditis brenneri | reverse complement strand
ACGATATCTCTGTATATTTTGTCTGTACACTTTGATTTCTATTTCTTTTTGATTCCCCATACTCGGGTTTTCTTCTATCACTGGTTTTCATGTTCTGTGTATTTATTCCATATCTTATTTCATATTCTAAATATTATTTTTCTGTGTTCGAAATGAAAAATATTGAAAAACCAAAGTTAAGGGATTCACGGTGTGTGCAGAAACATACACACAAACACTGATTTCCCACAGAAAACTTGACGAATTATTCATTTTCGTTTTTTTCTGACATCAATTTTTCAGTGGCTTCCACCATCTTTTTTCCCGCATTTCTTGCTTTTTTCCCTGATATTTTACACTTCAAACATTTCTTTTCGACGCCAATGTTCGATGAAAAAGATTGAACTTTTCAGATGAATGAGTCACAGACTTTATTCATAAATTTGGTCCGTGATCCGGTGTATTGAAGCTATAATTGGATGTATGTGACAGGCGAAAAACAGGAAAGAGGCGATGACGGAGAAATAGAGCATTTGTTGTGTTTAAGAATATATATGTTGGTACTAAAACCAATTCATCAAATTTCTATACATGTACATTCATTTCTTAGTAGCAAGAATGGGTGACCTAAGTAAAAAACCCTTTTTAATTCCTAATTTTTGATGAGGTTGACGTCAAGTTTGACCTTCTCAAGAAGATAAAAACTGAAAAAGACATGAATGTTTAGAAGAAAACCATCCGAAAGTTGGCCACGTATTGTAAAGGATTTATATTAGAAGTGCACACAAAATTGTGATTCCCAGAATTCATACAGGTTGCGAACATATCTTCTGAGCTCCTGGTGACAGGCATCAGAATCGAGTATTTTAAATGAGGCAGGATAAAAATTAAAAGAATGATCTCAACAAAACTGTGGTTCCATTGTAGAACATTGTAGAACATGAGCTTGGCGAAGAAATTAAGAGATCCCATAATCAAATGGGACCCATGTTTCTTCTGAGGCCCATCATGGGTCCTCTATTCATTTTGGGATTTCTTGACCGCAGTTCTACAATAGAACCAACCGTTTCCTTCATAAAGAAATCGATGGCGTTAGAGAACGATCTGACTTGCAACTTTTTGAAGTAGTTGTATTTCACTCAAAACATGTTTTCAGGATATTAGTCAATTTTTTATATTCGTATTTCGGGTAATACTCAGACATCCCAGAACACATTCGAATTTTTGAGACAACTTATTTTCAATAATACAGACGAAAAACATCATAAAATTTTGAGAAAAATGAAAATACGGAAGTCTACAATTCAATTTTTCCGTATCCAATTCCATATCTTCACCTCATAAAAAATCCACGTCATTTTATGGTCCCACTCTCTTTTCATTCTCCTTTTTTGTTCCGAATATACATTCTTTTTCCTGTTCGATTGCACTCAACCCAATCTCATTTTTTGTGCCTTGAAGACAATCGTATAGCATGTAAAAAGCCAATTTTGCACCCACTTCAGGATCTTCACATGATCCCATTCGGCTATTTTCTTTGTGTGGACCTCTTGCACATCCAATTAGGTTTGTGGTTATAAAAACCGGAAGACACGATCCCTTCATTTCAAATTCTCATTCTTCAGAATACCACTGAATCTATTTTTACTTGGTTTTTCTCTACAAACAAGTTTTCCATTCTTCCAGTTTCTTATTGCAAAGAAAATGTCTTATAATAAGGCTAATGCTCATTCAAAATTCAGTTTGAAAAAGGAAAAAAATCGAGTAAATAAATGACAACATTGAAAATTGAAAATTCTGTGTGAACTTTGTTCCCAAAAGATGTGGTATTTTCTCGAAAAGATTGCAAAGAATCGACTATAGTTGGATTCGTACAGCAACCCGGTTATTAACGGGCTCGTATAGATGGGAAGGTACCAATCGAAGGAATATGAAATCATCTTTTATTAGTGATAAGAAAAGTTTTTATTTTTGGATGCTCCTGTATATTGAGTGGTACAGGCTATATATAAGACGGTCCTTTCCGAAGATGTATAGATGTATTGAGTTATTTGAGGTTCAGATCGATTAGTTCGGTGTTCAAACCTGCTTGCTTTGTGTGAAACTGTCTTCTCCTTCAGTCTGGAGGAATACGTGTGATTGCCTTTATACAAATGATCCAAAAACCCAAACTCCGCTTATTACTCCCAGAAGAACATTGATTCTTGATGTTGAGACACTTTGGTTTTGGGAAAGGTTGTATTACTTGCAGCTTCTTTGGCCAGACTGACATCAGTTTATGTACCTCAAATACCACTTTTAGTCATACGACTTGCAAAATTGTAATCTTTGAAGAGTACAATTAATTGTCTACTTGGAATCGTAGTTTATGTTTCCTACCGTACCAAATTTAATGAGCACTTCTTCCAACTGCCTCTTAATTTTCTTCTTCTTCTCTATCCTATTCTTACTTCTGCTCTCCGGTCTTCGGCTTTTCTCCTCACAATGCTTTAAGCTCCACCCACTTGCTTATGCCACCGCCTCCTTTTTCCTTCCACTCCTCAGCTCATTTTCATAGTCACACCCATCCATCTTGAAGCTATTTGATTTTTGTGACTGAATCTTCAATTTAATTCAATTTATTCAATTAGATTTCCTTTTTTGCAGGATGTCCGCTGTCTGCCGTGCTCTTCTTCTCATCTGTGTTCTGTTCGTTGCTTGTCAAGCTTACAGTCGCATGGAGTTAGAGTAAGACATCATCTGTAGAGTATCATTCAAAAATTATGAAACTTCCAGAGATCGTATGCAGATGTCACGCTTCCACGAACCGGGAAAGGGAGCCGCTGGCCCAATGGGAGAGTAAGTTTTTTTTTTCATATTTCTGTCATTTTCGAAATTCTATTTTGATTGGAAGCTTCCTAAAAATGCTGTAACTCACCAACTCTATTCTTATTTTTACAGTGACGCGTACCTCCACTACTTGTCGGAGTACTTCGGAAGACCCATGCAACGCCGTGCTGCTGGCTCGACATACCCTATTTTGTTGTAAAGAGTGTGCCACTTCGATTGTCAATCATAAAACTCCTCTATATAACCGTATTTAACACACAAAACAATTTATTATTTTGCTTGGACCGTGCCCCCGAATAATTCCAAAGTGAGGGTTTAATTTGGATCTCTCTCCTTTTTGAAACATTAAATGTAATCGACTCCTTTTTTATTTATTCTGATTGAGTGTGCTTCATTGTCTAGCTTCAATAAAGCTTCTTGTTAAAAATTGTTGTATATCTTTTGTATTCTGAACAGACAAGCAAACTTCAAAACTCAAATGGATTCCAAATAAATTGAAGTGGTGGGATTCTTTGGTGTTTGATCAAACAATTGTACTTTAACTCATATACGTTGACTCATGATCTAGAAAGGATTCATTGTGTTTTGAATACGTATTGACGTGAATATCAAAGGAAGAATCACGTAGTTAACTAACTGATAAAAATGTCAAAAATATAATCGAATAGAATGAAGAATTCGACGATCTTTGGCTGAAATTGATGACTAGAATTTTCTTCCTTACGTGTAAATTATCCATTTATTTGATGGAAAACACGTGAAGAAAAAGAGATTTCATTCGAACTATCAGGTTACCTAGAATACTAATAACGTATTCTATTCTTCTGATTTACGTGCAAAAAGACGATAACAAACAAATTTATTTGAGTATGAGTTATATGATTCTGGAAGTACCTATCTTGAGTTTTGAGTGTTTGTTTTATTGGAAGTAAAACTATTTTTGATGCGATGATTAAAAAATGAGCTTCCGGAATGTCTAAACTAAAATGTAGGCGTTCAGAACTTCCGGATGTATTATTAGACTATTGACATGAATTGACATGAAAAGTGTTCTTCAAACTTTCGAAATGACTACTCAAGAAGAGTTCTTTTTGAGAAAAAAACATTGGTCGAGAGATAAATGTTTCCGTTACAAGAAACAAACAACCAGAAAAGTGAATCATTCGGACGATTGAGCTTTGAAAGAACTCAGTTTTTTCAAGAGAGGTGGTCGAAAATCTTTGAACTGGGAATAGATTAATAATGTTTGGAAACCGGAATAAACCTTCCGGAACATTAAAAAAACAACGAATACACCACACTCGAGATTAGTTTCATATGCATCAATCTGAAGTTGCCTATTTGGTAATTAATTAATCATATTGCACCTCTAGAACACAACCTGACCAGGTAAATGAAATAAATTCTCTGGTAACTAGGACAAAATCTCGAACGTCCTGAAATAGAACGGTGGACATCTATATGACCCAAATGAGACAAGCTTTTGGTTCGCTTCCTTGTTGTTTTTCCTGGTCATTTTTCCTCAAAACAGATGGATTTGTCTTGATCCCACCCCAATCAAATGAATGAGGATGATGATGTCTTCCAACATCTTTCGTACTGTTTCCTGATGACAGCCTGGTTATTTGACCCAACAGATCTTCAGTTTAAGATTGATATAATATTAAAAACTAATATTTTTCTGATCAAGATGTCTTCATAAGGTTGCCACATAACTGACTCATGGTGGTCTTCCTGAATTCCTAACGATATCTCTGAAATGTTTTTCTTTCTTCCAGTCTGTTCTGACTAACTTGAGTCATCTTTTCAAAAAAAAAAAAAAAGATATTATTCCCAAATGAAAGGAATATTCCATCTCTAAACTAATTCAACATATTCATCTTTAAAAGCAAGTTTCAACATACTTCTCTTTTCCAAACTTCTCCCTCTCGACATCAAAAATGCAAAACGACGCATCTAATCCGATATTCTTCCACTATTTCTCTATCAGTTCGACGTCTTCTTCATCTTCTTCTCTTCTACATGCTCCTCTTGCTTTTCAACACGCAACCAAAAATGTCGTCGTTCAAGGCAACCAACGAGCCATCTCCAATGTGATAATATTCTCATTTTCGCTCATTTTCACTTTTACTTTCAACAATTTTCAAAATGTTTTCAAGTGCCTCAAACTGCAGTGTTGGTAGAATTATTGGTGATAATGTAAGTTGTTTTCTTTCTTTGGAAAATAAATATTTTCCGGTTTCGAGTTTTATTGCAATTTTTCTTTTCAGTGCGGAGTTGGGAAGTTCTGTTGTATAGACGGATGTTGCATCGATTTCACTTATGTTATTATTTTGTTGTAAGTTAAGTCTGTTAGCTTTATTTCTAAAACTGATATAAATTCAGAATTGTAATTTCAATGATAGCTACAGTTGCCATTTTCATTCACGTAGAAGTTGTGAAGGAGAGAAGATTTAATGAGAAGTTGAAGAAACACATTGAATCTATGAAGGAAGCAGGATCAACAACAGAGTTCGGTCAGTTCAATGAATGAATATTTATGTAAATATGTAATCAGAAGTAAGGTTTCGCTTAGAGAAAGCACCCTTTCTAACGTAATTTCAGAGTTCCAATTAGTTGTTTTTTATTCCGTCCAAGTAGTTTTCAATTATAGCTCTTTGAATTCATTGAAGGTTTTTTCAGTAATTTTACGAAGTTCAAATCTGAAATTCAAAGTTTCAGAAGAGACTCGAATATTCTTGGGTGCATCTCCAATCGAAGCGTGTCCATTCAATCTACCTCCAAGTTGTAGTCCTCCAATGACTGTTCCTAAATTGAAGTTCCACAAGAATCGTCCCATCCGCCAATTCCTTCATAAGCATATGTAATCTGTGATTTATGAATATGTATTTTTGATTTTCCGATTTCTCAACTTCCCATCTTTTCGTTTTCCCTCCTCATTATTTTTCATTGTTTCAATTTCTTTTTACCCATTGTTTGCATCTCGAAAAAACAACCACCGCCATTGAAAATAAATCAAAACATGTCGACAAAGCACATGACCTAGTCCCTTTAAATCACGTTTACTTACAGCCGTCTCGATTTCAGTTGATCAAGAATAAATAAATAAATATGGAAAGTGCACATTTGAAGGTGTTTACCACCCTCTCACTCAATTCTTTTTTGCTTTGTACCCCATCATCACAAGATTCAATGTCTCTCTTCACTCCCCTCTTCGTCCGCTTTTCAACTAGTCACTTCTGCAAAACAAGAGATTTGAGAAATAGTATTTGATTGAATGAAACGCAGATATTCGAGAGTGAGAATTGGTCAGTAGACGACGAATCACATGTAAAAGAGAAAGGTTGTTTGAAGAGATACAGTGTCCCTCTGAACCCGCAATCATTCTCATTTGTTGTTGTTTCCTTTTTCAAAAGAAGACAGCCGTATCAATTGCTTTCCGACTATTTCATTTGCTTCCCTCACCAATGGTTTTCAAAAGTCAATATTTTCAATAATAATATTTCTTTCGCCCTAGCTTGAGATCTCTCAAGACACTGATTTAGGGCTTGGTTATTTACTGCAGAGGAGACTAGATTGCAACAATTTTACAAGAATGAAAAGTTTACTGTTCTCATTTCACTACCTTGGGGGCTTTCGTGAAACTGTTTCCTACCGTTCAATGACTCCGAAACATTTCTAGTCCTCATATTGTCTAGTGTCGACCGATCATTCATCATGAATCTTTTGCTTTTTCCAAATAATAAAACCTTTGTTGTTTGTTTCTATTCACTAATTTGATATTAGACGGCGACCGGTCAAACTTTGTACCTTCCCTTCTTTTTGAGACTGTAATGCCTTGCGGTTCTGAAGTACTCGTAGGAAGTTCAGTTGTACCGGAAAGTTCAATTTTCGAAAAACGAGAAAAACAAAAACAGCCTAATGTTGAGACAGTTGCGGGGTGGTGAGCCCATGTACTATCCCAAAGAGTACAAATGGCATAAACTTAGGATGACAGTGAGCCCAGTAAGGTATACAACACTTCATTATCGTAATAAATGACAAGTTGATGGTTCGAATCTCTGGATCTTGAAGCCATTGGCCTTGAACGTCTTGTTGGTGCCAAACCACTGCTGCGCCGTCTCGGTAGAACTTCTTGCTTTGACTCCTTGTCGGGATGAAGGTAGAACTCAGAACTGATTGTATATAGAATTGTGAAGAGCTTCCTTGACCTTGCCACGTTGAGATGGTCATAATGATAAGCAAGGGTCGAGGAACCAGAACATTCGAATTATTGACGTGATCAACTTCTCATGTATTGGCGACAAATTCACCGTTGTAACCTTTTTCTTATTATTAGAGTCTACGAGTTAGACGATTACGGGTTGGGGAATTATGTGGAACATTATTTCCACAACACTGGGGCCACCGGGGACGAACTTCCATAACGGTAGTGTACTGGAGGTTCGTCAATTACCCCCCGTAGATAACTGAACATCGACCGATTGTCAAAAGTTTTAAATATTTTCTTCGTCTTCAATGGAAATGGTGTGTTGTTGAAGTAGACAGCATTCAATATCGCGGAGTGCCAAAGGGCCGGACGTGTTTCCAAGTGCTGTCCAATCGCGTTTGATTGCTTTCCTTGTATTAGCGTCTCTGTCTTCTTATTCCGATTGCTCATAACAGTCCTGCTTCTCGTACCATTGATGTTTTGGGTAGACGAATATTGTGTTTTTACCACTACACGGCTGGGAATGCAGTAGAGGGGTCCAAGTGACGCCGTTTGATCTATTACGACATCAGCGTCCTTTTGATTTAGTCTTGAGTAGAAACCTCGAAGTTTTGTTGTCAAACATGGAAGCAACTCGAGCCATTGCAACGTTGCTGAATTGGTTTCGTAACGATGATTTTGTACATCTCGATTAGACGTAATAATGTTAGGATATGTGGTTCGGATCTCTTCTTGGAACACGATAATTCCAACTGAGTCCTTTTTGACATTCCATTGAGTTGAGTGGATCCGTTGGAGATTTGACGCATCGTTCTCCGAAATTGCCACTTGGAAGGATGCCAAGTTGATATTCGTCTTGATGCAACCAACGAAATTCGAATTTTTGGTTAGAACCACGAGAGGTTTTGTTATGAAGTATTCCTTGGTGCCATAGAACATTTCAAAAGGAAAACGGATTCCTGGGCGTATAGTTTGGTGATTGATTCTGTCCGGTGCCACGCGGTCATTGTATCCTTGATTGAACTGACTGAGATAGTATGATGGTTTCGGAATGACTTCTGGACCGATGATGATTTGTTGATTTACCATCCTTATATACCAAATGTGAATGTCCTGGTTTAGTAACCCGATGGCTATCACTTATTGACGTCGATACGTCAGAATTAAATGTTTACGTTTTCATTTCTTGGATTTCTTCCCCGAATTTTTGAAGTTGTGGGAATTGTGATTGTGCTTGTGGATCCTGATGAGGCTAATAAAGAGATGGACATTCTACTCCTGAGAATGACATGCTGCGCCATTTCTTGACTCTGCAGATCGATGTGTAGTCAAGAACTGATAGTTTATCGTCAATTTTCGTGCTGTCGAATTCCGAAACAGCAGATTTTGGACGTCCAAGGTCCGGTTTGTCGGAGAGCAAAATGAGAAGGTCGCGATCCTTCTTGTCAGAGTCACTCTGCTCCTTATCACTTCTTTTCCTCGCATGACTCCTCTCAGTACTTTGGGCCCTTTCTTGAGAGTTGTTATTCAGAAAAAAATCGATAATCCTCGGATTCTCTGGTGTGGGTTGTCGGGGAGGGTTCTGCTGATCTGCATGTGTGAGATGAGTGTAGTGGTCTCCAGAACTCCTGCTGCCTAAGTTGAATCCGACATCTGACACATTTGCTGAATTCCACACAGAGAAAAGCTTGATGAACACCCAATGTGTTGATTTCGGTGCCTTCCGATGGGTTACATCCACAGATACAGTTAAAGGCAATTTTGATGAGGTTTGAGACAATTATTGAGTTTGGCAGGCGTCAGAATGTATCGGATTGATTCACGAGTTAAAACATTGGTTTTCTGCATCTGACTGTTTCACGATTTGAAGTTTTTGTCTCTAACTCTGAATGATTCACGAACTGAACTTTTGATGGTTCAATGCGAGTATTGAATGTATAGAATGGTTCATGGCAGGAAACGAGTCTCTTACGATAACGAGAATTACTGAGCAATGGGATGAGGTGGTTCAGGTATTGGTCTCAGTAACTTAGAACTGTCTAACTCGGTTGGACTACGTCGGAAGCGACGTCCTACCCAGTGCACCGTACGTTACCACGCCGTTCTTGTCCAAGTGAACCCGTACGTACACTGTAATGCAACGAGTTTGCTTGTTATGACTCCACGAGATAGAGTATGTTGTTCTTCGAGTAAGAATATTTTGAGTCTGAGTTCCTTAGTTGATCTCCACCAAAGGAGCAGCTATGTCCTCCAAGTGAGGCAAATGAGTGTTGCACGTCCATCATGAAACAGAATTGACTGGTTTCGCTGCATCCGAGCCCTCTCTCCAATCGTACTCCACCATTGGTTCGTAGAATTCCCGGTCGATGCACCATGTTGAGACAGTTGCGGGGTGGTGAGCCCATGTACTATCCCAAAGAGTACAAATGGCATAAACTTAGGATGACAGTGAGCCCAGTAAGGTATACAACACTTCATTATCGTAATAAATGACAAGTTGATGGTTCGAATCTCTGGATCTTGAAGCCATTGGCCTTGAACGTCTTGTTGGTGCCAAACCACTGCTGCGCCGTCTCGGTAGAACTTCTTGCTTTGACTCCTTGTCGGGATGAAGGTAGAACTCAGAACTGATTGTATATAGAATTGTGAAGAGCTTCCTTGACCTTGCCACGTTGAGATGGTCATAATGATAAGCAAGGGTCGAGGAACCAGAACATTCGAATTATTGACGTGATCAACTTCTCATGTATTGGCGACAAATTCACCGTTGTAACCTTTTTCTTATTATTAGAGTCTACGAGTTAGACGATTACGGGTTGGGGAATTATGTGGAACATTATTTCCACAACACTAACTAATATTTTGAACCAGTTTGTATATTCTTTTCCATTTTTTTTTTTGCAATTTATATACTTCTCATTGAGTTACTCCATTTCGAACCTATAACTCCATTTGGAAGTTTTAGGATGGATTAACCTCGGAGAAACCTAAAAGAAATGTCTTATATGCCAGTTGATTTAAGAGATCCCATTTATTTTGACCGGAGGAGAGCATATGTTTGTTCCGTGGTAGCTCACTTTCAGGTCAGCTGTCCGTTGATCTATCACTTTCATGGCTCTGGGAGATCAATAGAAATGTTTGGAAGGGTTGAATGATTTTCTGATTTTTCTTCTTTCTTTATGACTTTTTCCAAATGAAATAAAAGCAAGAAAGAAACTGTGAAGGCAGGAAATTCGAAGGAAATGAGCGAGACCGATTTCCAATTTCTTTTCATTCAAAGAATCATTTCTCTTCACAATTCTTGTCTTGTTGGGCTTTCTTAGTGGTAACACTTCTAGATAAGGTATTTCTTTTGAATTACTCCGTTTTCATTGGCTTTTTAACATGCATAGGCTCTTGAAGTTACTGAATTGTTCAAATATATTTCAAGTACTATGCCCCGCCCACTATAAGCTTAGTGTCGAAAACAGTTATCTCGTATAAAAACACGAATGAAATCAAGACCTCTCATTATTTCAATGTTTGACTTTTCCCTGAAATCAAATGAGATTTCATGTTTTTGTGGTTTTTTCTGTATTTTGTTTGTTTATTTTTTGAATCGTATCATCATTCCATCATGTTTTTATTTCCCTCGAACCACTTAGAACTGTTTCCATATTCTCCTCCTCCTCTTACTTCTCCTTCATCTATCTCCTTTACTCACTTCCAAATAACAATTTTCAATGGAAAAACGAGGTTGTGTTGGTGTCTATGTGTTTGTGTCCCTCTGTACATCGATAGAATCTGGTTGACAGGTTAGGGTTACTTTCTCTCATTCTTTTTTCTACGTGTCGCTTCGCATTTTTCATGTGCGCAGTGGTCATGCGCACCAACCAAAAGAAACAATGCATCGGTCCACAATAAATGCTGGTAGACACTTTCAGAATTCTATTCTTTTTGGTATACTTTATCAAGAGTTTGTTCGTTATCAGGGTCATGTGTTTATTATTTATGTGAATTAACTGAACAAACAGTTTTTCGAACTGATAACGGTTTTCATGATTTCTGAACTTGATATGCTCTGAACTAACTACGTAGAATCCCTTCTGTATATTCTATTCTTAGAGTTCCTTATCTCGTTTCTTGTGTTTCCGGTGATTATTTTGATGAGTATAAAAGTTCATACCCAAATTGTACTCTATCATCTTCCAGCCACCAACAATGCCAGAGCATCACGCCGTTGACATCGAGAATGTCCCAATTGTGACACCACCACCATACATGGATCCAGCCAATGCTCAGGCAAAGAAGAAGATGTCGAGAATCAGAAAGGAGTCCGTTTCTCATATGAAACCATGCGAGCATTGCGGAGCTCCACCACAAGCACAGGCAGCCAATATGCCGCACGAACAAGGTGAGGAATAAGATTTTTTGAGTATGAGATCCGCTGAACAAGAAACTGAACTGAACAATTCATGTTGAATATTTTTGGTTCAAAACCATTTCGACATAACCTTGAGTATTGTTTCGACGATCTCATTCTTTAATTCGTTGTTGGAAAGGGTGAAGTTGTACGACTTCGTACTGTGTGGAAGATATATTTTGATTGAAATTACTTTTGCTGGAAAAGCCTTCAAAATGATGAGTAGTAAAGTTCCAGTACTTGTCTGGCCAGCCGTCCGTCCAATCAACCACATCCATCAGGACTCTCGCCAGTTTATCGGATACGTCATCATCATTGCTATTGTTATCTTCCTCTTGTTCGCTGCCTGCAAGTATTTGCCTTAAAACGTGCAATAAGACTTTAATTTCAATCAAATTCTTTCTTCACTTTTGAAGTCTCCCCCTCACACCGTTCGTAAATTATTCCCCTTGTTATGGTGTTGTTTTCTCGCCCTCCCCACTCTTCTGCTTACAAAAACAAAAACGATGGTTAATAAATGCATTTTGAATTTCGAACATTCGTTCAGGTGAAAGTTATTATTTGAACAGATACATTCAACTTTCAAAAAATGAACAGCAGAAATCATTGTTATTTTGAAGTGGTACAACAAATACTTTTCACAATAGGATCATCAAGTATTCGTTCATTGAGAAGATACAACTGCTGATTCAGAACTGGAACTAATACAAAAACAGTATTGCGCTGAGCTCCAACTTTCTATCTACTTTTAGATATCTTGTTGAGACTTTGAAAATTGTTTTTCATATTGGTTAAGTCCCATTACTGGATCTCCTTCGCGTTTCGAATTTTTCAACAACTTCAGTGACTCTTGTGAATGTCGATTCAACAGTTATTTACTCTGTAAATTTTCTAATTTCTTTCAGTTTTGCACATTTAATCAAGAAAATGACCAAAACCATGTGGTCTCTCTCTCTCTTTCAAGTATACAAAATTAAAACAGATAGTCACTCTCTTTTTCTCTTCTATTCGTACAAACAAACTCCTCCCCAATCTTTGGCTCTTCCCATCTTATCATTTATCAGTCATATTCTACCGCACTTTTTCATAATAACATTTTCAGCTGCTACGTTATTACGATTCATTAGAGTTATTAAATTATAACATTTCAGAACTAAGAATGCCTGAAAGCCCAGTTGCAATTGTGATGCCTCCTCCATATATGGACCCAGCTAACTCACAAGCAAAGAAGGAGAATCAACGATTCCGTCAAGAATCCATCAGAAAGCTCAAAGTATGTGATCACTGTGGTGCCCTTCCACATGCTCAAACGAGAAATCTGCCAGCTGAACAAGGTCTGTTTTCATTTTCAGTTTGCATGTCTTTTGCAAAATGGTTTGCAAAAATAAAAACATTACACTTCTTATCAGTTGTATGTTTATTTCAAAAAAGAAGATTTGAATTTCAGTGTTTGTATGGCCAGCTGCTCGCCCAGACAATTCGATTCGACAGGATTCTCGTCAATTCATTGGATACGTCATCATCATTGCCCTCGTCATTTTCGGACTCTTTGCAGCATGCAAATATCTACCGTAACTGCAAGATGGATATACATTTAATTGATGAACTACACCTGCAAAACATATTCTCGTATTTAATTGCCAAGATGTATCAATAAATAACTTCAATTCTTTCTAGTTTCTCAAAATCTAAAATTTCAGTTGGATAACAAGAAGAATTAGTGTCCAAACTATTTTGAGAGGTGACTAAAAATTGGCATAATAGAGTTTGGGTGACTTTCCTGCCTTCGATGGAATCACTGAAAGACATATAAATAATGAGTTGGTTTCTAAATTTGGACGAAAAAGGGAAAGAAAAACATTACTCAATTATTTATTATTCAATTATTTTCATATATAATAAAAAGTGTGGTACTGGAATTGCCTTTACTTGAAATTGATCAAGCTAGAAACTTCCGAAAAATTCCTATAAATACAATCACTTCAAGCAGACAATAACAGAAAAGTTATGCGTGTTATTCAAAATACGAAATCCTTTCCTTATTAGTTTTTCTGTCTACAGGCAACTCTTCTGAAAAGTGTAACAATGTCGATGAATAGAACGAACATCCCTTTGCATATTCTCAGAGAGTCTGTACGTGTTATGTCCAAATCTGAGAGCAATGATCATTACTTGTCATTTGTCTAATTAGCCATCTCTCCAATGAAAGCTCACAAGTAAACATTATATCAAAGAAGATACGTAATGTATAAATGACCCCAAAAAGAAATGAGTCAATGATTTCTGTGGGCGGAAAAGTGTGAAAATAACTCAATTTTCTCGACTGGAAACTTGTTTTCTGCTCTTCTCCAATACTTTGTAATTTTTGAAAAACACTGCAAGTCAGACAAGCATGAAATGAATAAACGCTTTAGGATAATTTTCTAATTCATCACATAATTTCAAATTTGTCACAAAAGGATCAAGGTGCATGACACACACCTGCCGTCTGATTAAAACTGAAAAACTGATTGAATTATTCAAAAATCCGTCCGAGATTTATTCAAAAGTTTATTGGTCAAACCTCCATTTTCTCTTCACCTGTCTCTTTTCGAATTTTGATTTTTTGCTAATTGAAAAACCAACTCCAGCTGATATTCTTGTCAGTGGAGATACACGATGAATTTAGTGATATGACTACAAGTACTAACTTTTATTATTTAAATGAATGGAAAACGAAATGTTCAAATGAAAAAAGTTTTCTGGCTTCTTGGCAAGGACTTTCTTTATTTTCTCATTCGATGTTGATTGTGTTTCTACCTGTTTATGCATTCACAACATATTGTATTGTGAAGAAAACTCCAAGAACTATGGGCTCGGTGAAGTGGGTTCTTCTGAATGCTCATTGTTGGTGAGTTACCTTTTTATAATTCTTTTTTCTTAAATTTATTATTTTTTATTCAGGTGTTGCTATTGTGATATACTAATATGTTCTCTCATAACTCCATACTTCTTTTTTCCAACAATTAATCTGGGATTTCCTGTCGGCCTTCATTCGTATTATCGGAATTTCCACATCAACTTCAGGTTTTTATTGTTGATTTCAAGCATTGTGTTAGTCGCAATATTCCAGTTCTGA
>GL381017.1:0-11076 GCA_000143925.2 Caenorhabditis brenneri | reverse complement strand
AACATGAGTGGACATATTCAGATATCTATGTAATGCTCCTACTCCATAACCTGCAAGAATTGGGTAGAGTGGTACGGGTTGCATAAGATAGGTCAAGTGAAGATCTGTGAAGGTGCAGATTATCTGAAACCAACTTTCTGAATTTCAACTATGATTTATTTTGAACTACCTGAAAACACAGCAAGAAATATCGGAAACTTCCTAGCTTAGCACTTTCAAAAATCAAAAGATAAATCCCTATAGAATTCAGAACTAGTGAGACGAATCCGATGACGAAGTAGCAGTTCAGAAGCCATTGCGGCTCGGAAAAATCGATGAAGATCATAGAAGGAAAGCACGTGGAAAGTGAAAATTCACAATAGTTTTTTAATTTTGGGAGAGGAAATGCCAATTTTTCCTGTTTTTTCGTGGCGAACAGCTGTTTTTATTGTGCGTAATCAGATGCAGGTTAATATTCATGATTCATTTATTCTATATAAAAATCACAAATTTAGAGAAAACACAAATCACGTTTGTTCTCAAAAGAACCGTTTTACTCCCAAAGTAGTGAAGAGTGACAAGCCAAAAATATCTTCAAAACATCATGGACGCGGCGCTTGTTTTCACTTTCTTTCGAATTCTGAAAACTTCGATTCCTGTTAAAACTTCTTGAAAACTATACTGAAAAGTTCCAGACTTACCCAACTTTTCTCCAAATAAACTCTCGATATGGAGGGAAAAATATACAGAGCAAAATCATATTGACAGATGAATGACTTGTAAACCATGCGATTAAAATTTCAGATATCACTTTTCCATTTTCCACTTCCAAATAAACGATAACCACCAGGATACATGGAGGTGCCAAACACAGGATTGACGTCAAAAACTGAACCATCAGACTGTGAAGTGCTTCATGATGTTTTTGATAGGTCAACGTGGAGATTCTAGATTTTAGATCTTTCATCATTCGAAATATGTCTATGATGAATAGCACAAAGAATATTGAAAGGGTAACTCCACCAGTAAATACTAAGAAATAAAGCCAGGTTAGACTGGAGTCCTTCACATAAATAACAAAATGTGATAGGGTAAGAAAATACGGGAGAAGGTCATGGAGGTTCTGGAAATCAGAAATTATACGTGTTTCAAACTCACAAACCTTCTCAATATACTCCAACTGCATCTCGTGTGGCATATATAAATACTGCAAACTGCCACAAAGACAAAACGGACAAATTATACAGAGAAAGTAACAGAAATACAAGATGACATCCGGAACAATGTGCTCTTTCAGAATCAATGCAATAGCCTGATGCTTCTTTCCAAAACACACTATTAGACTTTCTAGTTGAAATAGAGCGATGAAACCTGCTATCATCTAGGAGTTAATCATCATTTGTCTAACAAAAACATGAAAGATTATACCGCGCAAATGTGTGTAGAGACATCAAAACATGAAGAGAGTACACCTACAGTATACCCAGCCAACAGAGGATATAAAGGGACAGGTTGCATCAGAAAGGACAAGTGAATATCAGTCAACGTGCAGGCTATCTGAAAATTATCTAACTGAAAATTCCAAGCAGTATGTTCTACCTGCAACCCCAACAAATAATATCTGAAGTTTCCAAGTTTCGTATTTTGAAAAATCAATAAATAAATACCAAGAGAGTTTAGCAATAAGGAGAGCGAACCAATTACATGATAATAAATTAGAAGCCATCGGGGTTCCGAGAATTCAGAAATGTGCATAAAACAATTTGAGGAAATTGAGAAGTCAGCGATAAGTTTTGGAAAATATGTTTGAATTCTTGAACAAACTCTACTCAAAAGGTCTCAATTTGATGACATTCAAAAGTAATTGATGGCTGTGAATTTTGTTTTGAAAGTGGAGATATTTCTTTTTTCGGCACTTTTATTTTTTTTTAAAGGAGGCCGAAAGGGAGTACGGTAGTCAACATTTTGTAGAATTTTTTGTAGAATTGTCTGCAAACACGCGCTTGCGGACTTGGCATTTTAATTGACGACAATCAGCTTTTTTGGCGATTTTTTAATGGAAAAGTAAACTTTCATGCTTTGAAAAGAATTGATATTTATCAGAAAATACTAAATAATACTTTCCGAAAAAATAAAAAACCAAAAAGCTATGTGTGGTTCGAACCCATGTTAGTCAAAACTGCAACCGCCTGCGCCATCCGACACGCAGCGGACGCGCTAGAAAGTGGCATTTATAAAAGTTCTTGACCTCGAAGCCATCATAACTCAAGAACTAGGCATTTTTCATCAATAACACTATCATTTCATGGTTATTCGTGGTGAATATTTTCACATGAGACATGATCATTTTTTTCCCTTTCAGCCTCCTTTAATTATAGCGTGACAAAAAATGCTCTTTTTTCAGATTCAGGATGTGTTGAATGTTGATGATACTTCATCCATTCTTGTCGAAAATCCAGGAATCAAAGTCGTTTTTGGAAAAAAAAAGTTTTTCCGACCATATTTTCTTCGCCAGGTTCCTTTGGAATCTATGACTTTATCATGTTTGTATCTTCAAACTTCTCCATCCAGACTTAAAACAGTTCTTCTTCCGCGATTTCCTTAATGAAAGATCGACATCATATAACTGCTTTTATATTCTATAAATAATTGAACTATTTTGAAATATATTATCTACAAATCTACAATTTCCTGATTATTCAAGGCTAAAATGTGTCAAACAGCCGTTTCCGTATTCCACCTGCCATTCCTCTCCAATTCTCCAAACTTGCTTCTAGTTTGCATTCAATTTTCAAAAAATGCGTATTGATTTCTCAATCCCGCAATGGCTCATCAATTATTATCATGTTATTGGTGTTATTTCCATGATTCTAAACTCTTTCGCGCTGTATTTATTGGTGTTCCAGAGCAAGAAACTAGACAAGTTTCGTTATTTTATGTTATCTTATCAGGTATTCAAGATTGTTCCACCAAAAAAAAAATTGAGTTTTTTAAAAGGTATTTTGTTTTCTGACGGACGTTCACTTGACGGTGATGATGCAACCTGTTCCCCTGTATCCAATCTTCGGAGGGTTTACAATAGGAGTTCTAGCAGATTGGTTCGACATTTCTACACACTTTTCAATGATGACAGTAATATTTTTGGTCGTTGTTCAACTAGAAAGCCTTGTTCTCTGTTTTGAACAGAAGCATCAAGCTCTTGCAACCACCTTGAACAGTCATGTTCTACCTAATTGGTTTGAATACTCTTGTTATTTCATGTGTGGAGTGTGCCCAATTGTTCTTAGCACTTGGTTTCATTCGATTCATTTGAATAGGGATGAGCAATGGAACCTTATTAAAAATGTAGGCTTTGCCTAGAATTCAACGGATAAAATCGAAAAAAGAATGTTGCAGACCTATCCGCAGTACTTGACGTCGTTTCAAAGTATAACCCACTTTGATGTCTACGTGAAATCAGTCACAGCTCTCATGTTCTTTCTTTTTTTCATTCTGGATATTTATCGAATGATGGTTCAACTGAAAATCAGAATTTCTGCTTCTCGATACAAACAGCATCAAGAAGCAATCCAAAGTCTTATAGTGCAGTTCGCCACGTCATCATTCTGCTTGGTACCTCCATGTTGTCTAGCAATCATTAGCATTATGGAGTTTGAGCAAGCACAGTTGCTCACTGAACTTTGCATCCCATGGTTTGCAATGCATTCATCAGCCAATATGATTTGCCTATTGATTTTCTTTCCGCCATATAGGAATTTTATTTTGAAGCAGCTGAAATTGTAAGTTGGAGTTTTGGCGTTTTGAACTCTTGATTCAAACTGAAACATCGTTCAGAAGAAAAGCAATGACACGACTGGTAGACAAAACTTCCAACACTGTTCAACCGATAGCACAGCCTCGAGCGCCGGCGAGTTTCGCAGAAATTTCATAACTGAATCGAGGATTTTTATACATGAAAACTCTGATTATCAACAACTTGATAAAAAATTTGAACAATTTGAGACTTTTTTATTCTGTTTTGGAAAACTAGAAATGACAGAAACCTGGCGCATCTACTCGATAAATGCCAACGCGCGCTCTCTTTCCTCAGAGAAGCGCATTATTCAGACTGTGTGCCCTGGTGGCCGAGCGGTCTAAGGCGTGAGACCTTGGGTCGTCTCATTGGTTCAATCCAGCGCGGGTTCGAATACCGCCCAGGGCAAAATGTTTTTTGTTTTTGTTTTCAGTTCTGACAATTCTACTAGCATGCCAGAGATATTAGACAATATCATTACTTACTCATTACTCATTACCATTACTTATTGTTCATTCATTTGGTGGGAATAGTTTGATGACATTCAATTTCGTCTTCTTCTTGTATAACTTTGTTGTTTCAAAAAATGCGAGTTCTGATACGTGAACAACATCTTAAAACTCGAATCTCCTTCATTTTCACCTGGCTTGTTAATCATATCCACTTACAAGGGAATCGTTTTTAGACATGGGTTGGGAATTTTCTATAAATTGGTAGTCTGAAAGTAGAGGCTACTGTGAGTGGATTCTGAAATTTCTAGCCCTCACTGGAGCCTGAGAGTCTGGAAATCTTCATCTGAAAATCTGACTCCGCCCCCTTTCACCTGCTCCATGTTCTAAGTTCCCAACTCCATCATATAACAGAACATATGTCTGCCATGTTGAATATCGACTTCTCGGAACCAAAATGGCTTATTAATTATTATCACATCTTGGGGTTTATCTCATTTTTCTTGAACTCTTTTGGCATCTATTTGTTGATTTTTGAATGTAAACAGTTGGGAAGTTTTAGATATCAATTACTGGTTGCGCAGGTTTGTGCAAAAAAAATATATTGGTAGCAATATAAGAATTATTTCCAGGTAATATGCTTTTTATTGGATTTCGGAGTTACGTGTCTTGTTCAACCGGTACCAATCTATCCATTACTTGCTGGCTATTCATCGGGTGTTCTCTGGACATGGTTCAGTGTTTCTTTTCATTATCACCTTGTGAGTTTATTGATTTTTATTGAAATAATTGAGAAACAGATAAAAGTTCAGATGGTTCTTGTTTTTTTTTGTTGTTTTACAAGTGTTATGGCTCGAGATGTGTTTTCTAAAGAAGCATCAGGTCGTTGCAACTCTATTGAATACTCATGTCTTGCCAAAATACACCGAACATTTGGGTTATTTGTATTGTTTTGTTATCCCAGCTTTTATGAGCTTCGCTTTCAATTTTCTACGCTCTTCTAAACAAGAACAATGGGATTTCATAGGATCGGTAGCTTCTTCTGTGCTCTTCTAAGTGAATCGTTCATTTCAGAATTACCCTGAATACTTGGACTCGTTCGAGTCCCTTTCAAACTTCGAGTTTTATACGAAATCTTCAGTGTTTGCGAATGGGTTCCTACTCTCTATTATATTGGCAATAGGATATGTGATCGTTTCGATTTTACTAGCTCTAGATGTGCTTAGTTTAATGAGGCAACTCCAACTTCGCATCTCTATCAAAAACTATCAAAAGCATAAAGAAGCTGTGAGGAGTTTGATGATCCAAACTGTGACAATATTGCTTTCTGCCACTCCAGTTGCTTGTTTGTTATTAGCCGTGTATTTCAAAATGGTTAATGATAAATTGTTGTCTGAGCTCTGCATCGCTTGGTTTTTAACGCATTCATCAATCAATATGATTAGTTTGATGTTATTCTTTTTCTCCATTCAAACAGTTCATTTTGAAGGTTTTCAAAATGTAAGTTTGTGTTTTTATCAATGTGTGAAAATAAATGTTATCAGATACAGGAAGCCGTCAGAAGCAACAAAAAAGACTGCCCAGAGAACTTCACAGTCAAGCCTTTGTGAAGTTTTCACTTTGACCATCACAATGTGGGCGGAATTCCGACTTCCATTTTCGAAATTTTTACTTCCGCATTCTATAAATACAACTTTTATAAATACAACTTCACCTGCTCCACTTTCAGAGTTTCCAAGTCCTTCCTATATCCGCATATACTTCTGTTATGAGCAACATCTAAGTTTTTAACTCTTTCAAATATCACATGATAAGCCTGCTATGTTGAATATCGACTTCTCTGAACCGAAATGGCTTATAAATTATTATCACATCTTAGGGATAATCTCTTTTCTTTTGAACTCTCTGGGCATATACTTGCTGATTTTCGAGTGTAAACAGTTGGGAAATTTCAGATATCAATTATTGATTGCTCAGGTTTGTTTTAAACTATTTCAGGAAAAAAGGAAACTGTTGTGGTTTTATCGTTTTCAGGTAATCTGCTTTTCATCGGATTCAACATTCACGTGTCTTGTTCAACCTGTACTATTTTATCCATTACTAGCTGGATGTTCATCGGGTATTCTCTGGACATGGTTCAATGTTTCTTTTCATTATCAGCTTGTGAGTTTAAAAATTGTTATTGAAATACAACGGGAAGAGGTACAAATTCAGATGGTCATTGTTTTTCTTCTTGCTTTGCAAGCATTATGGCTCGAGATGTGTTTTCTGAGAAAGCATCAGGTCATTGCAACTCTTTTAAATACTCATGTCTTGCCAAAATACACCGAACATCTGGGATACTTGTCTTGTGTTGTTATCCCTACTTTTATGGGTTTCGTATTCAATTCTCTGCGCTCTTCGAAACAAGAACAATGGGATTTTATAGAATTGGTAGCTTCTTCTGTGTTCATCTCTTCTAAGTGAACCGTTCATTTCAGAATTACCCTGAATACTTGGATTCGTTCAAGTCTCTTCCAAACTTCGATTTTTTCACAAAATCTCTGGAATTTGCTTATTTGTTCTTGCTCTCTATCTTACTCGCAACAGGATATGTTATCGTTTCTATTCTACTAGCACTAGATGTGTTTCTTTTGATGAAACAACTCCAACTTCGCATTTCTTTAAAAAACTATCAGAAGCATAAAGAAGCTGTAAGAAGTTTGATGATCCAAACGGTTACAATATTGCTTTGTGCTTCCCCAATTGGTGGTTTGCTACTAGCTGTGTATTTCAAACTGGATAATGCTCAATTACTTTCGGAAATCTTTATCGCATGTTTTCTGACGCATTCATCAATCAATATGATTTGTTTGATGATATTCTTTCCTCCATTCAAACAATTCATTCTGAGGGTTTTCAAAATGTAAGGCTCTCATTATAATTCACGTGGTTACTTGAAAAATGAAGGATTTTTACAGGTCCAGAACTTCAAGTCCGGTTAAAAAGGTTGTTGGCGGGTCTGTCACAGTTCTATAATTCGTCTTGGTTCCAAAACTAGTATAATGACACTAAATGGTCTTATTTCTTCACAGAACAACAAGATATTAGAGAGTTTTCGGATTTATGAACCCCGAACTTGCATTATCTTATTTGTTTCATTCTTAATCAATTTTCATTATCTAATTTTTTTTCATCTTCTCTATTAATTATATCTAATCAGATTCAATTTTTCATCAGTGTAAAAGACAAACATTTCTATCGTCTTTTGAATTTTTCTCATTGAATTTTGTATCCTATGGGTTGCAATTCATCAACTAATTGTTTCAAAACTTGAATACTTGTAAAACCATTCCTAGAAATACGGAAAACTAAAAAGATTTTTTAAAAGTTGTTTTTTTTTCTAGAAAAAAAATAAGACTGATAAGACAGGACTTGCTGGATCCATTCCCCCGATAATTGCCACTGCGCGCTCTCTTTTCTCAGCGATGCGCATTATTCAGACTGTGTGTCCTGGTGGCCGAGCGGTCAAAGGCGTGAGAAATTGGGTCGTCTCATTGGTTCAATCCAGCGCGGGTTCGAATCATAACTCGTTTCGTTCACATTTTCCAAAGATACATGACCAAAATTAGTTGTACGCTCAACAATCGTCTCTTCGTGATGTATGCATCTTATGACACTGTTTGAACATGAGTCGTCACAGGTTTAAAATTTCATTAACGAAAAACAAGGTTATCGGTGAATCTGTTCTAATTATATGAAGTTTTGTTGTAGCAATGACTATTGATTTCTTCTAATTATGAGTGTCAAGAAAAAAGATTTTTTGAAACGTGATAAACAGATGTTCATTCAATGAAGTTTTTTTATTCAGTCAAACATCACTTTGTGCAAGTTCTGATATCTGAACAAAGTTTGAAACCGCATATTCATTTTTTCATCTGCTCTGTTAATCATATCCAATCAGTTTCAATTTTTCATCAGTGTAAAAGACAAACAGTCCTAGTCTTAACCTGTTTCATCAGCATAATGCTCAAATCTATCGTATAACAGCACATATTTCTGCTATGTTGAATATCGACTTCTCGGAACCACAATGGCTCATAAATTATTATCACATCTCGGGGTTTATCTCATTTTTCTTGAATTCTTTCGGCATATATTTGTTGATTTTTGAGTGTAAACAGCTGGGAAGTTTCAGATATCACTTGCTGATTGCACAGGTTTGTATGAAATCATTTTAGGAGAAAGGGAAACTTTTTTGGTTCCATCGTTCTTACGTTATATGCTTCGCAGTGGATTTCACGATTGCATGTCTTGTTCAACCTGTGCCATTTTATCCATTACTTGCTGGATACTCATCGGGTATTCTTTGGAAATAGTTCAATGTTTCTTTTCATTATCAATTTGTGAGTTCAAGTGAAAAACTCGAAAAGAGATAAAAGTTTAGATGATTATGACTCATCTACTTGTTTTCCAAATGTTATGGCTTGAGATGTGTTTCCTGAAGAAACATCAGGTCATTGCAACTCTATTAAATTTTCATGTCTTGCCAAAACTTATCGTAAAGTTAGGTTATGTGTTCTGTATATTTGAACCTTTCCTTAATAGTTTTCATTTGAATTTTTATTTGCGTTCTTCGCAACAAGAACAATGGGATTTCATACAAAAGGTAGATTTACTTGCGTTTTCTACTTCAAAGTAATTCATTTATTTCAGAACTATCCAGAATACTTGAGAGCGTTTAGATCTCTTTCAAATTTTGAATTTTACACAAAATCATCTGAGTTTGCGGTTTCGCTCCCACTCTGTATTTTAATGGCAACAGGATATGTTATCTTCTCGATTTTGATAGCTTCAGATGCGTTTAGTTTGATGAAACAGCTTTAACTTCGCATTTCAATGAAAAACTATCAGAAGCATAAATAAGCTGTGAGAAGTTTGATGATTCAAACTGCCACGATAATACTTTCTGCTTCCCCAATTGGTAGTTTGCTGCTAGCAGTTTATTTCAAAATGGATAATGTTCAACTGTTTTCTGAGTTTCTTATTGCTTGGTTTTTGACACATTCATCGATTAATATGATCAGTTTGATGATATTTTTTCCTCCATTCAAACAGTTCATTTTGAAGGTTTTCAAAATGTAAGACTCTCATAACAATCCTTGTGGTTACATGAAAAATGAGAATTGTTACAGGTCCAGAACTTCAAATCCGGTTAAGAAGGTTGTTTCTGTCACAGTTCTATAATACGTGTTGGTTCCAAGACCAGTATAATGACTCTAAATTATCTTATATCTTTACAACAAAGCTTGTTACCAGCGTTCAAAGCACATCAGCACCAAGATGATAGAGACGTTTCGGATTTATGAATCCCTAGCTTTGCATTTTTTAAATATTTTCATTACGAATGAATTTTCTTCATCCAATCTTTTTCCATCTGCTCGATTAATCATATCCAAATCAGTATTAATTTTTCATCAGTGTAAAAGACAAACAATTCTAGTCTTCACCTGCTTCATTTTCCAAGTTTCTAACTGCTATGTTGAATATCGACTTCTCGGAACCAAAATGGCTTATAAATTATTATCACATTGTGGGGTTCATCTCATTTTTATTGAACTCTTTTGGTATATATTTACTGGTCTTTGAATGTAAACAGTTGGGAAGTTTCAGGTATCACTTGCTGATTGCACAGGTTTGTATGAAATCATTTCAAGAGAAAGGGAAACCGTTTTGATTTCGTTGTTTATAGATTATATGTCTCGTATTGGATTTTAAAATTACGTGCCTTGTTCAACCGGTACCATTATATCCATTACTTGCTGGATATTCATCGGGTATTCTCTGGACATGGTTCAGTGTTTCTTTTCATTATCCATTTGTGAGTTTAAAGGAAGGCTGAAGTCAAATTTTCGACATATTTTTTGTGTTCTCTCCTCCTTCTTTCCCTAATTTTAGAAATTTTTCCCTCTTGCCGCTTACGTAGAAAATTGCTCAGAAAAACTGTAAAAAAATTCCAGCCCTCCTTTAAGAATTTCGTGCATAAAACCGAAAAAAGATCAAAGTTTAGATGATGATCGTCTCTCTTGTTGCTTTTCAAGTGTTATGGCTCGAGATGTGTTTTCTGAAGAAGCATCAGGTCATTGCAACACTATTAAACACTCATGTCTTGCCAAAACTCAAGGTGTTTGGATATGCGCTTTGTACTTCTATTCCCTTCATCGATGGTTTTGTTCTCAATCTTCTGCGCTCTCCCAAACAAGAACAATGGAATTTTATAGAATCGGTAGCTTCTTCTGTGTTCATCTCTTCTAAGTGAATTGTCCATTTCAGAATTACCCTGAATACTTGGATTCGTTTAAGTCTCTTCCAAATTTTGAATTCTATTTGAAATCTCGGGAGTTTGCGGATGGGATCCTACTCTGTATTATAGCAGCAACAGGATGTGTTATCGTTTCGATTTTACTGGCTGTAGACGTTTTTCGTTTAATGAAACAACTCAAACTGCAAATTTCCATCAACAACTATCAAAAACATGAGGAAGCTGTCAAAAGTTTGATGATTCAAACTGTCACGATATTGCTTTGTGTTTCCCCAATTGGTGGTTTGCTATTAGCCGTGTATTTCAAAATGGATAATGTTCAACTGTTTTCTGAGCTCTGCATCGCTTGGTTTTTAACACATTCATCGATTAATATGATCAGTTTGTTGATACTCTTCCCTCCATTCAAACAATTCATTGTGAAAATTTTGAAAAAGTGAGCTTGGGTTTTTATCAATATGCTAATTTCAGTTGTTTCCAGGTACAAGAGGTCAGAGATCACAAAGAAGACTGCCGGAATATCAGTTACAACTTTATGAATTTAAGTCTTGACT
>GL381014.1:0-12024 GCA_000143925.2 Caenorhabditis brenneri | reverse complement strand
GCTCCTTTGCCCTTGTGATCTCCCTCCTGGCTGCTCAATTTAGTATCGATATGTCGCTGTTTGCAGGTACCCGTTACTTATTTTCAGCCCCAATTCTCATTTTTTTTCTAATTCCAGACCCAACACTCTAGCCCACCACGAGCTCAAAATCCTGCTCTCTATCTTCATCCCATGCCTCATCTGCTTCATAGCTTGGTACCTTTTTGTGTACTACGGGATGTCTAATAGTATTGAGAAGCAGATGTACTTGAAGTAAGGATTACAGGTTGATAAGCCTTAAAAACCTGTTTCTTTAGGGATGAACTCAAGAAATATTACGATGAAGATTCTACAACAGTGCCGTTTATTGCGGTGATGTACTGGTCAATAGGAGAGGATGGGGAGAGGATTTGGAGGTTTTGGGACTTGATGTTGCTGGTTGCTTGTGTTATTACTATTGTGAGTTTTTTCTTCTGGAACAGGTTTTGAGCCATAACAAAGATACAGTAGGCCAGGTAGCCTTAGGAGCAGTAGACTGTATGTTTAGAGCAGATTATCTCGGTTGTTATACGAAATTTCAAAATGTGGTCAACTAACAAAATGTTTATCAGGTAAATTTAAACATTTTGTCAGTTGGAATTTTTTTGATAGCTCTAAAGACGACTGAGATACACCCCTTGAAGTTTGAGGCAGCTAGAGTCAGAGAAACCAGACACTCTGCATGTCTGCTCCTCTCCGCTGCGGTCTTCTTACTACCGCATGTTTGAAGCAGCGTATCTCGGTTGTCTTTAGAGCTATCAAAAAGTGGTCAACTGAAAAAATGTTCAGTTTGGCGTTTCAAACATTTCATTAGCTGAAAACATTTTGATAACTCTAAAGACAACTGAGATACGCTCCCTTGAAGTTGGAGCATTGTTCCTTTGAAGTTGGCCCGGCTAGATGCAGAGAAACCAGACACTCTGCATCTCTGCGCCTCCCTGCTCTTAACATACAGTACACGAAGTATCTAGATGATCAGTTGTATAGTTCTTTGAAACCAAAAACCGTTTCAAATTGAAAATCCTTTCAAATTTCAGGGCGGGTGCTTCGCAATAATTGTATTCTGTGCAACAAATATCTACATGAAAATGAAGAATGCCGGAAATAACATGAGCAAAAGGACGATAGAGTTGAACCGACAGCTATTTGTAACGCTGACTTTTCAGGTAAGCCCTAAGTCGGGTGTCTAGACTCTAAGAGATTCTTTGGGTCGTACTATGTCTGTCCAGATGTCCAGATTTCTGAAAATATTCTAAAACCGACTAACATACACCTGGAAAGCCCTGAATAACCAAAACATGTAGATCCAGAGGTCCAGATGTCCCCCCTCCGCACTCCTCCAATCCAATCCATAAATCTTCCAGACAGTCCTCCCCCTTTTCATGATGTACATCCCAGTCAGCCTGGAAATCACCATGCCTCTCTTCCAAATTGAAACTGGTCATCTAGCGAACTTCACTGCCGGGAGCCTAGCTGTCTACCCATCTCTAGAACCTGTAATCGCTATATTTTGTATCAGAGAGTTCAAAAAAGCAGTCTTTTGTGAGTATTTTACCTCTAGAATTTGCTCTGAAACAACCTGAAAATATTTCAGGGTGCTACCGACCAAGTGTAACGTTTCCAACTTCAAATCGCCAATCGGTATACACCACTGCCAAAAAACATTCGAAGATCATTTCGTGACATCACTCTTTCATTTTTGTACATCTATATCTTGTTTTTCTTCATTGTATTGTTTGTGCATTGCTCAGAATATAAACGGGTACATACTACTAGAATCAGCTCCCTCAAATGAAGAAATGGCAGTCACCCCGCTACTCCATATCTGTCAATTCACAGCGTTTTCTATTGCGGTCACCGCAAATATTTTGCTACTGTACCTGATAAAAATCCGAGCTGGATCCTCGTTCGGGAGGTATCGAGTGTTGATGGTTTCGTTTTCAGTCTATGCGATTATTTATGCGGTCATTGAGATTTTGACAATGCCGGTGGGTTTTGAGTGAAGCTGAAACTAACCTTAAAGGCAGAGAGAGGGTTTGTCAGGATAAGGATCTTCTAAAAAAATACAGTAAAACCCTAAATCGCGTTGAGACCTTTCCAAAAACTGCTACCTGCGCCTCTTCTAACTGAGCCACACGGGCGTCCCTTCCTCTGCTCGCGTGGCGCAGTTGGTAACGTTTGTCGCTCTGCCAGGCTGGTCTCGGGTTCATTCCCACCTGTTCAATTTATATTTTTTTATTTTTTTGAGATTCCTCCTCCAAAAAACATTTCCAGCCCTCTACTGTGGATCCTTCGCCCTCTGCATCTCCATGCTGGCCACCCATTTTATATTCCGATACGTTGATGTTTGCAAGTAAGCCTTCCCTCCCTTTTTTTCGCTAACTGATGATGAGAGCTACGGAAAGATAGCCCTTGAAATTCTCTACAAAATGATCAAAAACCCAGCTCAAAAGCTCTGTTCCAAGCCGAGTTATACGTTTTCAAAGTTTGAGGTGAGAGAGCGAGAGGCGACAGAGAAAACGACTGTCTCCTTCTCTGACGTCTCTCATTCTCTCACCTCCAACTTCAAAAGCGCATAACTTGGTTTAGAATAGAGCTTTTGAGCTGGTTTTTTTTAAATCAATTTTTAGAGAGCTTTCCCTACTTCCAGGCCCCAACAACTCCACTACTTCGAGGGCAACAAAATTTACTTTCTCTTCATTCCACCCACCATCCTTTTCATCATCTGGACCTTCTCAATTTACTTCAATTTCGGTCCAAACCAGATCAAAAAGGATTTTTTCCGAAATATGACGTGGCATTCGTATGAGGAAGACATTGACAGAATTGCGTTCATGGGCCCGTTGTATTTTGTAGGTTACCATGGAGAATCTGAAATTGTAGTTCCAAAAATTCGGTTTCCAGACAAGAACCGAGGACGGTCGGCGTATTTTTCAAATTCCTGATCTATTGGGCGCATTGATCAGTTGTGTTATTATGGTGAGAAGGATGCAAACATGCTCCACGGCCAATTTTTGTTCCAGACCATATGCCTGCTTACCTGCGTCATTTGTGCCTACAAAACCTACGTCAAACTGAATGACCTGACAATTGAGATGAGTGACCGGACACGAAGCCTCAATAAGCAACTGTTTTGGACCCTGGGACTCCAGACCCTTCTCCCATTTGTCACCCAGTACATCCCAGTTGGCACCATGTTTTTGCTCCCGTTTTTTGAGATTCGTTTTGGAAGAATCGGGAATTTAGTGGGCGCTTTTTGCAGTTTGTATCCGGCGATGGACCCAATCATTGCTATTTTCATGATTGACCGATTCAGGAGTTTTATTTTGCGGAAGGAAAGAGTGACGACAACTTCGAAAGTGTCAACAATGAATGATTATGGAAGAACGGAGGGATAATATTTGAATTTGGCTTTTTTTTTTCGTCGGAAATAAATCTGTTATAATTGATATTATTCATTCAGTTCATAAAATTCCTAGTCTCCGTTTTGACAACAATGTTTTCAGAGATTTTTGAAAGGGGTGGGATCGCACCTCTGGTAATTTTGAACCCGCAACAGACCGTCACACGCGTTACCGGCTGCGCTATGCTGCGTGCAGTCCGCACTGCTTTGACAGCGTTCGCATGGCGCAGCCGGTAACGCCCTTCGTGCCGCCTAAGTCTCTAGGCCCTAGCATTAGGCTTCTAGGCTTTAGGCCTCTAAGCTCTAGGTCCTAGGCTTCTAGGCTCTAGGCCTCTAGGCCTCTAGGCCCTGGGCATAAAATTCTCTGAAATTCAGAAATCATTTATTAATCAATCACTTGTTATTAGTGCTTCACGTCAGTCTACATAGGATAACTTTTTTTCAGCTGTCCCTAACTTCTATGCCAGTGATCAGATAATTTTTGTTTTTACTGTCATACAATTTCTTGTCCGGTTTCTAGCCATTTTTTTCATCATCCTAACTTCCGGTGTGAGTAACTTTTGAATATTTTGCAAAGTGGTTTTGTAGCTCTGAAAAATGAGTCGTCGCGTTTTCTTTCATAAAAATGTGTGTTCCAACTAGTCTAGAATGGTTCACTACACACCCCTTTTTTCATTGAAAAATCAGTATAAAGAATCAACCAACCGGGAAGTCTGTGCTTATTTTGAGCCTTGTTTTCTGTGGTTTCTACTTCAGTTGAATAGTTAAGAGCACGATGTACCTGTGTAGTTTTTGATAGGAATTCTAGACGTTTGTCGAACATTTTCTCCGCGATAACTTTCTTTTTGACTTAGTGATCAGACCTCAAGTTAGGCGTGTTCTTTTAGAAAAAAATAGGGTTTGAGGAGCAGTGACTTGATTTTTCAGCTGTGAAAACAAATCTTATGCCTGCCGTGATTGTCGAGTTTTAATCGCTTTCAATGGCACAAGTTATTGACATTCTCTTGTTGTAACAGTTGTTCTGATTCAGGTTTTTACTTTTCATATTTGACCCGTCAAGATCAGATTTTTTCCACTTACATAAACCTGATAGGTATCATTGAACAAAAACTGAAGATACTAAGCTGCCAGGGTGCAGACCACTTTTTCTCTTGAGTCACAAAAAATACGCCTACACTCTTAAATGTGATAATTATCCAACCGAGAAGTGTGAAAGAACGAGGTCATGAAAACAAAGTCGTCATCTGTTACGTTTTCATGAAACTCATACCAGATTCCGTGTTATCAAAAAACGTCGGAATCTAAAGTTTTAATTACTCTGAGCATCTAAGCCTCTTGGCATCTCGAGATTGTCTCTATTCTAGAGCCTGTTAAGAATTCCAGATGCCCAGAGCAGTTCAAAAACCTATAGGCCTTCAAGTATAGACCCATTAGACCTTCAAGTATGGACTCAGAGTGATCGTTACCTGACCAGACAGTCTATGGTTCCGATGATCAATTGAAATTCCTCTAAATCCCTGTCTTTTCTTCTTCCAGGAACCGTCTAGCTACAATTTTAGTCTCCAGTATCTAGAACACAGACCAACCCTCCGATAGTGAACCTGTACTATTTGTTATTTCATTGTACGCTACAATTCCGAAGTTATTATAATTTCCTCGAATCCAGAGGAAAAATTGGAAATGGTGCATTTGGAGTCACAGTGTTCTTAGGGGTTGTGTATATATTTGAGCTGAAGTTACCTGCCTTTCACTTGTAACATGACTTCTGTTTCAACCTTACCTAAATATTTTCTAGTTTCTGTCCTCGTTTTACGTGCCATCTTCTTACTTCTAAGCTTAATCCTTCAGACCTTTTCCGTCATACTTCTTTTGTCCTTAACTCCCAGGATTACATTTTAGATAAACTCCTAAAATAGTATAAATAAGGGTGACTAACCTACTTTTTCATATTCCAGCCTTCCTCCAAATGACCGTATCCAAATTCATCTCTATCGGACAACACGTCTGCTTTCTAACCGCAGTGATTGCTAACTCGTTACTACTGTACCTAATAAAAATCCGAGCTGGAAGCTCATTCGGAAGGTATCGAATCATGATGATTTGTTTTTCGTTGTATTCGATTTTGTATGCCACTGTGGAGACGTTGACATTGCCGGTAAGCTTTTTCTGGAGGAGATTGGGGACTCCTGACCATCTTGACTTTCAGGTTATGCACATTCATGGCTCGGGAATCCTGTTCTACGCAGATAGTTTTCTGAAGCATGATCTTACATGGGGAATGGTGATCATCAGTAAGTACCCTGAAAATCTGAAAATTGGCTGAAAGAAAAATTTCAGCGGCCTACTGTGGATGTTTCGCATTTTGTATATCGACACTGGCAATTCATTTTGTGTTTCGGTACATTGCGGTTTGTAGGTGAGAGATCTAATGATGTAGACGGACAAACTGACATTGTGACAGAATTAGAAATCTGAACTCGTGAAAGCTGTCACAGCTATAAAGTCATGTACCGCCCAAGATCTTAACAAAGCTAATAAAAATAAGACATGACCAACTGCTTCGATCCCTCGTATCGAAAAAAAAGTTTGTACAAACAAACAAACCGACAAACATACAGATTTCAAATTGCTAACACCAAACTTTCAGAAGCAATAAGCTCTACTACTTTGATGGCTTCAAACTCTATCTCTGGTTCATCCCTCCTTGCCTTATGTTCACTGCTTGGGCCACCTGTATCCAACTTGTCTATGTTCCTAACCCAGACACCCGGGATTTCTTCAGAAATATGACCAGAGAAGTTTATGAGGAGGATATTGACACAATTGCTTACGTGGGGCCCGTTTATTATGTATGTTAGGTCCTTGGAAATTGATCCTAGAATTAGTGATTTCCAGACAAGGGCAGCAGATGGTACTCGTCAATTCAGAATTCCAGATTTACTTGGATCGCTTTTGATTTGCAATATTATCGTGAGTTCTTCAGTTTTATTTCGTTTCTTCGATTCCTAGCCCGACTTTCAAGAACCATCCATTTAGAAAACACATTTTCAGACTCTTTGCTTTACAACCTGTATGATTTGCGCCTACAAAACCTACAAAAAGCTCAACGACTTCTCCACCCAAATAAGCACCCAAACTCGAGCCCTCAATAAACAATTATTCTGGACCCTCGGGCTCCAGACCCTTCTTCCATGCTTCACTCAATATATGCCAGTTGGCCTACTTTTCATGCTTCCATTATTTGAAATCGAGGTTGGAAAAGCTGGAAATATCGTCGGAGTGACTTGCTGTTTATACCCTGCTATGGATCCATTGGTTGCGATTTTTATGATTGATCGATTCCGGAATTGTGTACTCCGGAAAGAGGAGAGGTCAAAGACAAGGAGTGGGAGAAAATCTGCATACACTTCTGATAAATGGTCTTCTAATAATCAGTAATTATTTATTTTATTTTTTATAAAATTTTGGAATGATTTCATCGCTTGAATACAACTTCAATAAAATTATATATACTTTGCACAGTCATCCCAGCAAATTTGCAGACACCAAGCACATAATGCAGACTCAACCCTTGGGACCTAACCGGTGATTAAAATGTCTACCTCGTTAATTTTTTCGTAATAAATGCACCCTTACCATTGGGACCTGGAATAAAAATCGTACTGAAAACAGCTGAAACGTCTACCTCATTTCATGAATAACGCTTATTCGAGCCAGGTGATATAAATCAGAAACTAGACATTTTGATTAGTTTATCTTGTGATTTCCGCTTTCAAATGGAATTATCAAAAATCATTTTTTGACTTTTTTTTCAATTATTGGAGAAACTTGACTAAACTAGGCACATATTTTTTAAAAGTTTGTTTTGTTTTTTCCAAAAATTGATCCTTGAAACTTTCTAACCTAATTATCTTAACAAACTACATTGGATTTAGGATTTGCTGTTTTATTTTTGCTTATTCTGCCCTTAAGTTTCCGATTACCGCCTAATCCCCTCTGGGTACCTTATCACGTGACTTACACTCCTTTAAATAAGCTTAGCAACTTATTTATACTCCATGGCTGACTGACCAGACATTTCAGACACATGACTGTATCCCTCCTTGTCCCTATCGGACAACACATATGTTTTGTGATAGCTGTACTTGCCAACTCTTTACTACTGTACTTGATAAAAATCCGAGCTGGATCGCATTTCGGAAGATATCGGGTCATGATGATTTGTTTTTCGGTTTACTCTATATTCTATGCCACTGTGGAGACGTTGACGTTGCCGGTGAGTTTTTGGAATGGAGCAGATGTTTCTTAGAGCTTGAGCCTTCGGATTTTGAGTCTTAAAGGCTCTGGCTCTGCTCTTTTCGCGAGAAGCCCACCACCGACTGTTCCAACCCCTTATAAAAACTAGTGGTTCCAGGTGATGCACATCCACGGCTCTGGAATTTTTTTCTATGTCAATAGCATCCTCAAGGATAACATTGGTTGGGGAGTCATGATTGCCAGTAAGTAAAAACCAATGAGCCCCCTGACTAAAATGAACTTTAGCAATCTACTGTGGATCCTTTGCGTTTTGTATATCGACACTGGCAACTCATTTTGTCTATCGGTACATTGCGGTTTGTAGGTGAGTCTTTTATGATGTAGACGGACAAACTGACATTAAGAGAGGACCTAATTTCGTGGGTAAGCATTTGGAAGCCGTCAGTAAGCTACTAAGAATTAAGATTTCTAATCATATTGAGTACCCTCAAAGCCTGATTCTAGGACTGGTTAATTCTCAACCAGGTTACGGTAACGTAGCTTTAACGTATCAGGTTACCTAACAGGTCACCGTAACAGATTACCGTAACAGATTACCGTAACAGGTTACGGTGAAGTTAGATTACTGTACACAGATTGGCGTACGGTAGCCTTGCCAGCACGAACTGGTTAGCTGAAATTGAACCAGGGAGACAAGATTGTTAGCAGCATGATTGTTAGCACCGGCATTCGGAATAACATCTTGCCGATTGCTTGCTGAATGCTTTTGGCAAGCGAACTGCAAGTTTTTTACGGCAAGCTGTCAGTTTTGCTGGCGATTTGTCGCTGACTAACGGCAAGTTGTTGCTAAAAAGCCTAGCCTACTTCTCCAGAAGCATCAAGCTCTACTACTTCGACGGCTACAAACTCTACCTCTGGTTCATCCCCTCTTGCCTTCTTTTCACCGCTTGGGCTACTGCTATACAACTCATTTACGTTCCTAACCAGGCAACCCGTGATTACTTTCGAAATATGACCATAGAAGTATACAATGAGAATATTGACCAAATTGCATTTGTGGCTCCGCTGTATTTTGTAAGTGAAACATCTTATGACAGTTGTTATGCTATTTTGTTCAGACCCGCAAAAACGATGGTAGTCGTCAATTCAGAATTGCAGATTTACTCGGAGCACTTTTGATTTGCAATATTATCGTGAGCAGGCTCCTTGAACTTCCAGAACGATTTCCAAATAATTCCAGACCCTTTGCTTCACAACCTGCACAATTTGCGCCTACAAAACCTACAAAAAGCTCAACGACTTCTCCACTCAAATGAGTATTCGGACACGACACCTCAACAAACAACTATTCTGGACATTAGGGCTCCAAACCCTTCTCCCTTGTCTTACTCAATATATGCCAGTTGGCTTGCTTTTCGTTCTTCCATTATTTGAAATCGAGGTTGGAAAAGTTGGAAATATGGTTGGAGTGTTATGCTGTTTGTATCCTGCTTTGGATCCGTTGATTGCGATTTTTATGATTGATCGATTCCGGAATTATATATTCCGAAATGAGCTTCCGTCAGGAGTTAGGAGTGGGAAGGTGTACGCGGCACACACGCTGGATAGGCAATCATCGAATAAATGAATTCATGGGAGTTGGGCTAGAATTATGATCATAGAACCTTGAATTCTCAGTTTTGAACCCCCTCGTTCCTCTTGATTACATGTATTTTTCAAAATGCTAACTAGGAAAAATAACAGATTTCTGAGAATAGCCTATTGACCATTTTTTATGTTTTCCATGTAAAGTGTAACTTTCAAAAACTGCTAACGAGCTACACTGTGCTCTTTTTCTTATTTACGACTTCCCAGTACGTACCTTATTCTTGCAATTTGTCCTTTTGTTCTCTCCTTACCTAGACTATATGAATTGCCTCATCCCTTAATCCTCCCCGTTAACGTCATTCTTGCAATTGTTCTTATTTCTCTGAATAAAGTCTTCCTTAAACTTTACAAAACCCGGGTATAAAAGAGGATATAAGATGATTTTTTGACTCTTTTTTCCAGTAAGAATGGCTGTGTCCCCTTACCTGCTTGTCGGAGAGCTTCTGTGTTTCTTCGTCGCACTATCAGCCAACTCGTTGCTACTGTACTTGATAAAAACTCGAGCTGGAAGCTCTTTTGGGAGATATCGAATTATGATGATCTCGTTTTCACTCTATGCGATTTTTTATACGACGGTGGAGACATTGACGCTACCGGTAGGTTTTTTTGTTGATAATTTTGCTGAAAATGAGAGCTGTGGGCTCAAAAATATATCAAAATGTAGAGCTTGAGGAGTTCTAGGTGTCTGGAAGCTCTGGCCTATCGTCAGGGGCCATTTTGATCTGTACGGATCTTGCTAGAGGGTCCGAGCCCCCAGAAAAAATTGAAATGATTACCATGGACCTTGTAGCCGAGACCGTGGTCGGTCTGATAGTAAATCTGAGCTTTAGGACGCCTGAAACTTACCGAATTTCGTATTTTCATAAGTTTCGAGAACACGCTTTCGAGATTTTGACCCAAAAAGGCTCTGGCTCTGCCTTTTCAGCCAGAAGCCCCCCGCAGACTGTTACAGTCCCCTATAAAAGCTTGTGAATTCAGGTGATGCACATCCATGGCTCCGGGATCTTGTTCTATGTGAATAGTGTGCTCAAGTACTACAAAACAGCAGGGATACTTGTGTCGAGTAAGTTCTGCATTTTTGCGTCAGCGTGTTGCTTACAGTAGTACAGGCCCTACAAGGCGCTACAGAAAAAAAACCGACCAAAAAATATTTAGCAATCTACTGCGGCTCATTTGCTTTCTGTATCTCGATGCTCACAACTCACTTCATTTTTCGATACATTGCGGTTTGTAGGTAGGACAAACCGACATACCGACAAACTCCCAACCCCACCAAAATTCCAGAAACAACAAGCTCTACTACTTTGACGGCTACAAAATCTACCTCTGGTTCATCCCGCCTTGTATCCTTTTTGCTGGTTGGGGCACTGCGATTTATTTGTGCTTTGGACCATCTCAAGTGAACCTGGACTACTTTAGAGAGATGACAATGGATATTTATGAGGAAAATATTGATGATATCGCTTTCCTTGCACCGGTTTATTATGTAAGAAAGAAGGTTGAACTGGCGAGAACTGATAAAAAAAAAAGAATTGCAGTTACGTCGAGAAGATGGGACCATTCAATTCCACTTGAAAGATTTTTTCGGCGCATTTTTGATTTGCAATATTATGGTAAGCACAGAATCCAGTCAACTCCAACTGTACCCTGTTTTTCAGAGCATTTGCTTCACAACCTGCATCGTTTGCGCCTATAAAACCTACAAAAAGCTCAACGACTTGTCCACTCAAATGAGCAATCGAACCAGAGCCCTCAACAAACAATTATTCTGGACCCTAGGGCTCCAAACCCTTCTCCCTTGTTTCACTCAATACATGCCAGTTGGACTTCTTTTTGTCCTTCCAATGTTTGAAATCGAAGTTGGGAAAGTTGGGAATATCGTCGGAGTGACTTGCTGCTTATACCCTGCTATGGATCCGTTGATTGCGATTTTTATGATTGAACGATTCCGGAATTGTGTATTGAGGAAAGGGGAGAGGTCAAGGTCAAAGAGCTCAAAAATTGGAGTATCGGTTATGAATTCAGATGGACATTCATCGGCGGGGATTCATTGAATTGTGTTATTCGGTGTAAATTTTCTCAAGTCAATAAATATTTAAAAACAAAATATTTTTTTGTTTCTTCTTCAAATTTCAAATAAAACTGATCAACAAAAGATTTTCTATCAAGAAGTATTGCAGGGAACTTTTATATGCAGTCAGGGTTCTAAATAATTGGGTCCTGAGACTCCGAATCCGGAGAAAAGTACAGATTCTTCAACCTATTTTGGCATAGAAGCGGTAAAGCTTAATGCTACACTGAAAGGGGGCGTGGCTTGCTGGGAAAGGGGCGGAGCAAAAAATGAAATGCACCATCGTGTTCAGGGGACCTTGTTTGCGCATTGGACAGCCAATTCTAGAATTCCTAATGACATCAAGTGAAACCTTTCTCTGTAAAATATCTCTTCTATATACTAAGCGGCAAGCTCTGTCTGTGTGTGTGTCCAGCGCTTATCAATGAATAACTTTTGAGCCCTTCGACCGTTTGGTACCATACTTGGCACATGATCATGGGTCACCGAGCGCTTCAATTCTATACCGTTTGGAGCTTGGGTTACTGTAGGATTACGGTAGCTACAGTAATCCGAGCTCCGAATCGAATCTAAAAAGGGGTTCAGAGTGCTCAGAATTGTTCCATTTTTTGCATGTATTATCTAAGGG
>GL381013.1:6490-16578 GCA_000143925.2 Caenorhabditis brenneri | reverse complement strand
GAAAATAAAATAGCTCGCTGTAAATTGATTGGTACAGTAATTTTTCTGCAATCTGACGTGACAGTGAACCGAATTTCTCCCCGTTTCGTTTCTTGCGCAAACTGGTTTCTCCCCGATTTTTGTGGTCTCTATTCTCTGGGAAAAACAAAACTATCGTTTTGCTCAAAGATTTGTGCCATTTTGAATTATTGATCTCAACAATTTTTTTTTTGATCTCAACTTGAATTATTGATCTCAAAATATTTTCGCCTTCAGCCGACAAGTTTCCGGCAAAATCGAACTTTTATTTCCTGTATAATTCACTCGTTCTGTTAATCGTCGTCAGAATTAGAAATAAAGTTGAATTGAATATAAAATTGTTCTCGAGAATCAAATCGTTTCAAAGAAAATTGACAGCTGTCGAGCAGAAAAAAAATCCACTGTTTGCCACATTTTCCATTTAATTTTTACTACCAATATCACAAAATCAATATATTGTTTGTAGTATAATATCCTCTAGAAAACCGTGAGAAGAGAGAACAATAATGGGGAAAAACTATCTAACTAACTTCTATACTATCGAGTCCTTGAACTTTCCATCTTCGCTAATTCGAAAATAAACTGATATAGGTTGTGCAATGGGATCGAATGTCAAAAGGAGAGTTTGAAGATCTTTTCTTATGGGAGAAATTGAACATGACACGAATTCCAGAGTTTGTGAGCGATTGTCTGAAAATGGAGAAATGAGAATTTCGAATTCTAGCAGAGACACCCGGATTGAACGAACACTAGGTACTTCTACTAAAATGTCAAGGCACATTGAACTAGAATTTTGGGCTTCTGGATCTTGAACCGGAGAGTTTTGAGTCTGTAATGAAGTCTTTGACACCGAAACAGACTGAATTAAATGTCCTGAGTTCGAGGTCGAATAAACGAATCTTTGAATAAGAATCCCAGCCCATCTTTGACAGAGAGCCCTTTGGTTCAAGATGCATGTACCGGCCAAACGATCGGTCAGTCAAAAACAGACATTTGAGAAGTGCGTCGGGCTCCTTTGAGCGTTTCGGAGGAAGCGCAGTTTTCGCGGAGTGTCACAAATTCTAACCTCCTTTCTGAGTGCACCTAAGACGCCATTCTTTACAACAAAAAAAAAGTGATGAATTCATTTTTTGTTTGATCAAAAATCCACTCAACACCACTCAAGAAACCTATAATCATGTCTTGTTTTTCATATTTCAAACTCCATATTTGTTATATTTTCAAGAAATTTCTTTCTGATTTGTTTTCAAAGTTTTTATGGGTAAATGCCAGTCTAATGTGCACACGCCCTTTCTCTAACAAATATTTTCATTATTCTGCCGAAAATGAGCTCCGAAGTCTCGTACATCAGCTCTCCAGAATTCTATTCTCTCGGCCTCTACATCCTTGGGTCCCTAGCCCTTCCAATTCACATTTTCGGAGCATACTGTATTCTATTTCAAACTCCAGAAACAATGAAAAGAGTCAAATGGGTGATGTTCAATTTACATTGTTGGAGTTGTTCCCTCGATATTTTATTAGGGATTCTCGGACAACCATTCATCATTCCACCGGTATTCGGGGGTGCTCCAATGGGATTGTTGCATTTGTTGGATGTGGATCCAGGGATTATGGTTTATATGATGGTCACCATTATTTTGAGTAAGGTTTTTTTGTGAATTTCACATTTCGTTCTTGACTGCTCTGTTTTCCAAAGCGTCCAGTTTTCAGATTATAGTATTTTCGATTTCTAGGTTGTAGTCAATAGTTTGTAGATTTTAGTAGAAAAACGCATTCTTGTGACGGGCCGGGTCGGGCCTTCCCACCAATTTTCAAGGCCCGGCCCGCTCGGCTCTGGAAGATTACCGCGAATTTCGAAAAATCGAAAAAAAAATCCAAAATTTGTGCTCCAGAGTTATATTGATCATAAAACAGTAGTTTGTGTTTTCGTAGCATAGATTCCAACTTTTAGAAAAATCAAATATTTTCAGTAGAGTCGAAACTTGAAGGAATTTTTGCATTGTCCTGGCGACTTCTAGGCCGCTAGAATTGATCATATTTTGCATTCCTAGATCGAGTCTGACCATTTGACACCATTTCTGAGTTCAATTTTTTGAATCCGAGCCTCCGGGCTTTGTCGGGCCGGGCCCAACCGATATTTCACAAGTATATCTCACAAGTATTTCCAGTGGTCTCCATCTCCACTGGCGCAATATTCGAGAATCGTTTCTTCTTACTCTTTGCTGAACGATCGTGGTGGCGGTATGCACGATATCCGTATTATGTTATCAATATTGCACTCGCATTCTTGTATTATGTCCCCACAATGATGGGAATTCCGGATCAACAAGTGGCAAGGGAGTGGATCTTTAAGGTTTGCAGTGCTTTTACCGCTTTGTCACCCCGCCACATTTTAGCCATTACTATAGCTTATCTAAAATCACAACAACTGTTGTAATCTTTGTAGTCTTTGCATCCTTCCAGACCTATCCTCAAGTCCGCCGGTTTGACAGCGAGGACCATCCGATATTTGTTGTAGCTTATGACAGTGTCGCCCGTGATTGGATTGGGATTCGAATGATAATAAGTGTACTGATTGTTGGAATCGAAGGGCTGATTTTCATAATTCTGTTGGTTTGGAAAATGAAAACAGCGGCGAGAAAAATGACAATGTCAGAGAAGACACTTGCAGCACAGAGAGCGTTTTTGAGAGCTGTTTATATGCAGGTGAGGGAGAAATCCGGATATTACGGATACTAGAACATCTGGACATCTGGACCTACATGCACGCCGAATTATTTTTTTTTCAGGTCTCCATTCCAGCTGCCATCATGGCCACTCCTCAAATCGCAATGATTGTGATTGGATACCTAAACTTGAACACTCCAGAAATGAATAGTATTGCCTATATGCTAATGTCAATACATGGTGCATCGGCCACTGTAATCATGCTCTATTGCCACAAACCGTATCGAGAATTCATCAAAGGAATGCTACGCGGAAAGTTGAGAAGAGTCTTGCAGAAGTGGACACCATCCGTCACGGGGACTTAGATGATTGGACAGCTGTTTTGCTTGTTTTGGGTACATGTCTCTTGAATTGAAATAGAATGAAATAATAAAGAATGATGTGTTCTAATAAACTTTGTTGGTGCAATTGGTGCAAAAATGTCAAGATAATTATGAATGTCCTTTCCATAAATTTCGAAGTTGAGTTATAATTGATATGTGCACGTTTTGAGTGCAAGTTGTGTGTGTTGAGTGCATAATCATGAGTTGTGTGTCTGCAAATCTGGATGTCCGGATGTCGTCCAGAATAACACAATCCGCGGAACGATTCCAGCCGTTTAGGCATATAGTCTTCCGGGTGTCTGTAAATCCAGATGTAAATATGTCCAGATGTCCAATCTCATTCTCGGATTCTCATGTATTTAGATGCCGACATGTCCAGGTGTATGGATTTCCGGATGTCCGGATGTCCTGATGTCCAGATGCCGAAATATCAACACTCCCGGATGTCCGGTCTTAGTTGCCGAGAAGACTGCCTGTACTTCTATTTTTTTTCCAAAGTTTTCAGATTTATCCCATCATCTGTCTCTCTGTCTGTTTGTCCAAACTCAACTTCTCCAAAAACACACGTACTCAAAAACACGTGAATGAAATGACATTTCCCTTCTAATTTCACCTGTTTCACACCCCTCACAGATCCTGGTTTTCCCGGTTCACACTCCATTTTTCCGTCCAAAACTGGTTCGATATTAATGTATTCAATCGATTTCACCGAACCAAAATGGCTTATAAACTATTACCATATCATGGGTGTTATCTCATTATTTCTGAATTCCCTTGGAATGTATTTATTGATTTTTCATTGCAAAAAACTTGGAAACTTTCGATTTTATCTCCTTTTCTATCAAATAATGTGTTTCTTTACGGATATTCATTTGACATTTTTGATGCAATGGGTACCATTGTATCCATTAATGGGGTTGTATACTTTGGGAATATTGGGGAGCTGGTTTGGAGTGTCACCTCATTGGTCGCTGGTAAGATTGAGGATACCCCGAATCCGAACCAAAAATTTAGGCTGAACCGGCCCGTTCAGCCCGATGCGGCCCGAACGGCCTAAATAGGCCTAGAGCGACCTGTATTGGGACAAGTGGGTCCAAACGGTCCATATCGATCCGAAAGGTCCAAACCAGCTCGAACAGCCTAAATCGGCCCAAACAGCCCAAATCGGCCCAAAAAGCCTCATTCGGTCCAGACAGCCTTAATCGGCCCAAATCAGCCCAAGCAGAAAAAAATCAGCCCAAGCAGGTAGTTCTGATTCGGGGTAATTCTGATTTTGTAGTTCACAAGTCAACTAGCTAATTATCAAGGCAGCCTGATTCAAGAAGTCAAAAACTTTATAGTTTATAGCTTGCAGTCCTACCTACAGTAACCTTCCCCCTTTTCCAGCTAATTGCCGGTTGTGTGGTCATTATGCAACTTGAACTGCTCGTTATTTGTTTTATGAAAAAGCATCAAGCAATATCGATTATTTCAAAAAGTTATGCACTTCCAAAATGCATGGAGTACACTTATAATATCATGTGTATTCTGAGTATACCATCCGGGGGACTGTTCTTCAATTCGATTCGAATGCCGAAGGATGAGCAATGGCAGTTTATAAAGAGGGTTTGTGTATTTAATAGTTTCCATTATGTAGTCAACTTTTCCAATATTCCAGGTCGTGCCCCAATATTACAACCAATTCCAATCACTCCCAAACTTTGATGTCTACGAGAAAAACTCCAGATTCTATGTGATTTTTGGATGTTTTGGATTCCTAGTTATCTCAATTACCGTGTCCTTGATATTCCTCATTCTGAGCATTTTCCGAATGATGCGAAAACTGAAAATTCAAATTTCCGCCATGAGTTTTCAACGTCATGCGGAGGCCATCAGAAGTCTTACTGTCCAAAGTGCTACGTGTCTTTTCTGCCTCGCACCGCCCGTCCTTTTATCAGTTTTCGTTTATTTCGAAGTGGAAAATTCGCAGATTTTAACAGAATTATGTATTGTATGGATTGGTTCACATTCGTCGATTAACATGTGTGGATTATTAATCTTTTTCGATCCGTATAGAAGTTTCATTTTGAAAGAGTTCAGAAGGTAACGAGGACAAACAGACAAACAGACAGACGTTCTTTGAAATTTAGGCAACGACAGTCAACAGGACCATCGAATGGAGGAAGAGTGTCTTCCAATGTGTTTCCTGTCGTTTGAATTTTTTTGTGAACAGGACAACTGGACATATGGATGCACAGACGGCTAACAATGACTGTTTGCATTTCGTAGTTGGTATCTAACAATTTGCACTTCAAATGTTTATTCAAACCGTCGTTGTGAGTCTATCAGTTCCAGTTCTAGGCTCAATTTTTGCATTCTTCGCAGTGAAAACCGATAAACTTGCTGTGAAAACTTCTGTGTTCCTCTTGTTGCAAAATAAATAAGAAATTTGAATTAGAACGGGAGTGGCCACTGAAACTACAAACGGTCAATATTTATTTATACTATCAGCATTATTGCTTGAATTATCTGGCTGCACTCTTCTCGACTTGAAAATATCCGAAAGTATTGATGCCAACGTGGATTTTCTCCTCTCCCCTGCCCTCCTATTCCGATTTTTGCAGCATAAAAGATATGACATTTGGAAGAAGAGTACGGTAGCGAATATGTCCATTATTATAGACAGAAAGACGTACTGAAAGATTGGAAATGTTTTCAAAAAATATGAGTACATTCGGACAAACACACCATTTGAATGCTAATTGGCTTTCCTTTTATTGGAATGTACCAAGCACACCAGATATGACACTGAAAGAATTGACATTAGAACAAATCATCTTGTATATCGGAAAAAACTAACACTTTTAAACATAAACATTAGAATTGTATGATACATTATGCAAGTTTCCAGTGCATCTGTTGGTTTTCCACGAGATTTATTGATTAGGACAATTGGAATATAGAGAAATGTGCAGGCAGCAAGAATCAGATAAGAGATACGGTAGTATATCTGAAATTGTTTTCTGTTGGAAGTACACAAACTACAAACTACAAAAAAAATGTAGTTTGTAGTGTTTGTAGTGGGCCTCTTTTCTAGTCATATTAGAAGTTTTAGAAAGTTACGGCTTCAACACAGTACTGATTCGAATTTCGTAGTTTGTAGTTAACAACGTAACAAATGACAAAGTAACCATGCTGTAGTTTGTATCCTACCGAGGTAGGTAATCCCTGACGGATAGTTTGTAGTTTATAGTTTATAGTTGACTCCTTTTTTCCTCATTTCACCTACAAAATAAACGTTCCAAAAAAGCATCGTAACATCCTTATTTATCATTGCATTGAGCCAGATATCAGCCATAAATACAACAAGATACAATCCATTTCGAATGATTTTTATCACTTTTTCTGTGAATTCCCGGTTTTCCAATGTAAAAAGAGACAAAAAATTCAAAAAAGCAATCAAAGAAATTGTGAACTGATGGACTTGTACGATAACATTAATGGATACAAGAACGATTGTAAAGAAACAGACGAGTCTGAAAGAAATATGTTAATTATAGCAACTTTCTTTAATCTCACAAAATATTCTCCATAATAGAATCATATTTGATCATGTACGTCGGAACGGCTATGATCAAAAGAAAATTGATCAAGCTTATTGATCTGAGGAAATGTCGGAAATTCGAATAAGATGGGCTCTGGAAATTGAAGGATGAAAAAGAATAAGGATGTCCGGAAGAGCAGATGTCCTGACAACTTTATGTCTGGACGACTAGATGCCCAGAAGCCTCAGTATTCTACTCACCTGCTCATCCACATCTCGATTTTCATGTATTCTTCTCACGAAGAAAACAAAACTCGTACATATGAATCCGAATATAAATAACACAAAAGACGCTAGAAAAAATATTGGAAGTGAATCCGCTGGATAACTCTGTTGCTCATTCGAGTCCATTGTATTGAAATAAAATAAATGAGAGAAACAAAAAATGGAAACGAGTGCGTGAAATCACGGATTGGAAATGAGAAAAATCACCTGTTTCAGGGAGATTTTCGAAACCCCAAAAAAATAAGCTAATTAATTTTTTCAGGACTAGCCGAGTTGAAACATTGATCTTGATTTTTGGGCGCTAAGAATTACTGCTGAAAATGACTTCCGTTACCTCAAAGGCGCAGCGTGTGTCTCACCACGAAAAAGTATGTACGGTAGGATTTGAATTTTTGACAATGATGAATATATACTTTTTGTACCAGAGAAGACGATGAAATTATAAAAAAAATTTGATCGGAGAGCAAAGATAGGCTGAAGCGGCATGATAAAGAAAGGAATTATGAACCTCTTACCACGAAACATGAAGTACTGATCATTACTTTCCGACTGTGACATTCGCTCATCCTTCTATTCCAATTTTACTCAAGGCTACAAACTACAAAAACTACAAACTATCAATATTTATTCAAAATATCAATCTTATTGTTGAAACTATCCGGTTGAGCCCTTCTCAATTTGAAAATGTCCATGAAAATCGATGTCAGTGTAGATTTTCTCCTCTGCCCTGCCCGTATATTCCGACTCTTGCAACATAACAAATAAGGCATTTGGAAAAAGAGTACCATAGAAAGTATGTCCATCATCAAAGCTGAATCAACGTACTGAAATCGAGAAAGCTGCGAAAAAAACTTTGTACATCCGGACAAACATACCGCCTGCATTCTGAATGGTTTTCCTTTGATTGGGATGTACCAAGCACACCAGGTATGACACTGAAGAATTTTGAGAAAAGTTTATTTAAAAGAAAAAGGAATAGATTACATTCTTGGTTAGAAACGTCATAATCGGTGCAAAATTCACTTTTCAAGTGAATTTTTTGGTTTTCCTCTTGATTTATCGATAAGGACAGCTGGAATGTAGAGAAATGTACAGCCAGCAAATGAGAGATAGGAGGTACGGTAGTACCCCTGGAATTATTTCTTTCAGAATTTGCAGTTCCTTTGCTGTCAAAGCTTACCGAAAAAACGTCATATCGAAACAGAGCCAGACCATTTACACTCTCATTAAATCAGATAAAAAACAACACTAAACAGGTTGGATACGACAAATTTCGAATAATTCTCAACCATATTCCGATAGTTTTCGATCTTTGTGGCCATAGAATTGATAGGAGCTTCAAAATTGCAAGAAGCGACGATGTGAATTGATGAGTGTTCACAATAACAAACAAAGTTAATGTAAAAGTAATAACAATGAAGGGTAATATTTTGTCGAAGAAACTGTAAAAATAATAGACATCTCGAAATACGGAGGCCTGGAACAACATGATTTTTTCTCATGTTGTTCGTTACTGCGCTCTTCCGTTTCGTTTTTTTCTTCAGACTAACTTTTGTTCTTTAGGAAAGCATGCACCTGACTCAAAAAATCGCGTCAAAAATCTCGATTTTTTGAATTCCGGCTAGCTTTTTTGATTTTCTAAGTTCTCGCTGAACACGTTTGTAAAAGAAAATGTAGCCCAGCGGCACACACAAACAAAACTTGCTGCGTAGTGTCTAGAAGTGAAAAGCATACTTACAAGTTGTGAACATTATCCGTTTGTGCTTTCAAATAAAGAAAGTAAGATGGATACCTTATGACAATCAATATTATAGTCAAACATGTTGTTCTATAAACATGACGAAAGTCCGAATAAATTGGTTTCTGGAATTCAAATTACCATCTTAAAAAATGAACTCCGATACCTCTCTATCTCTATCACGATTTTCTAGAAAAGTCTTCACAAAAAACGGAAAAATTACGTAAATGGATAATAGAACAGTAAATATGAAAATAGACAGTATGACGTTTTCACTTGGATAGTTATCAGAAATAGAGAGAAGTTCGCTTTCAGTAGCGTCCATTTTGTGGGTAAATGGAAAGAAATATGAAATTGGGTACGTGTTTTTTATAAGCAAATGAAAACAACACCTGTTCTAACGAAAATGGAATTTTCGAAGTAATATGATTTTCCATTAGCTTGCGACAGAATTGGTTTTTGAACCAGGTGCTCAGGCATAGGTTAAGTAGATCAAACTCTATCAGAGACGGGAAATCTATACCAGAAAGCGCATAATTTGGAGCTCAAATAAAAAAACACTACAAACTACATTCTTCAGAATTTATCTACTTCAGACTACCAATTAGCACCAAGGAATCAAGCATGTGTATGTTCTACCCAGAGCTGTCGAATCGGCCGAAAAAAAGCCGAGGCCGTTTTTATATCTCGCTTCCTAGCGGTGGGATTTTTTCGATGTAAGAGGCGGCCTTGTAGAGCATAAAAAGTTATGCATCTTGGTGAAAGGACGGCCCGATTGAGTTATCCGCGGCAGACTTTTAGCAAAAAGCCGCCGGCCGCGATTTTGACAGCCTTGGTTCTACCCCGTGACTAAAATTAACTATTTCTCCTGCTCTCTAGAAAAATGCTGCGGCTGTCTAACAGCCTTGGTTCCAAGTTAATGCAAGTCCACAAACTACAGAAACTAGAATCTTCAATATTTATTCAAACTGTTGTTATTGCTAGAATTATCCGATTGCACTCTTCTCGACTTAAAGATATCCGACAATACCGAAGCCAAAGTTGATTTTCTACGTTGCCCAGCTCTCGAATTAGAACATAGTAAATATGACATTTGGAAGAAAAGTACGGTAGAAATTATGTCCATTATTAGGGATAGGGGGACGTACTGGAAATTTCGAAACTAAAAAAAGTACTTCCGAACAAACATACCACTTGAACGCTAATTGGCTTTCCTTTGATTGGAATGAACAAAGCACACCAAATATGACACTGGAATGTTTGAAAAAATTGAAAAGCAATTTTCAAAAAAAAGGACTAACAAAAAAAAACTAACACTTTTGAACAGAAACATTAGGATTGTATGAAACATTATACAATTTTCCAGTGTATTCGTTGGTTTTCCTCGAGATTGGTTGATTAGAACAATTGGAATATAGAGAAATGTGCAGGTAGCCAAAATGAGGTTCGAGGTGAAGTAGTAAATCTGGAATAT